>APFE030983357.1:0-10234 GCA_000404065.3 Pinus taeda
TTATTATTGTTCATGCTGCATGGCTTATGAAATAGAATTGAGTAATATTTTTAAAATTTGTTTGATATGTGTCTTGCACTCACTGTTATATTGCATGGCATTCCAGAAAATTGCAGAAAATGCACATATGAAAATATTAGAGAAGATGCGGCCAGAAGAATATCAATATATCAATTTATCAAGGCATAGAAAAATAGTATACTTCAGAGCAGGTTGTAGGCCATAAATTTAGTTGTGAATAGGATGATCCATATTCTATAAGAAAACTAGGCACGACTATTAATTCATCAGGACTCGGATTTTGAACCATGCAAAAAAAGACACTGCAAACTTTCTTCCAAAAAAATTAGAAAAATGTCTTTGCATTGCATAAGGATGTAGGACTGAATCCTTTTGAGTTAACCTGGACATCTCTTTTAACAATACCAAGTACAAAAGAGGCAGAGTGTTGAAACCATGAAATAAAGTAGCTGTCTGGGAGGGTTCCAGATTACCCTCCCAGACAACTATATACAACTTAGCTTGACCTCTTGGTAGCTCATTCATTCATTCACACATCACATTGATTTCTATGCCAAAGACAAGAATAAAAGGAGTCGAAGTCAAAGGAGAGAGAAAATTTAATTTTTCTAGCTTGTTTTTGCTCACACATGCGGAGTTTATGGGGAAACTCTACAAAAATTACAGTTCTGAAATTCATCCATTAATGCAGGTCCGAAATTTCTGCAATTTGACTAGATTTCAGAAGGTTTGACCAGTGTTGACTTTGACTTGGTTGGAAGAGGGTTGACTTGGATCCTTGTAGCAGTCTTGGTCTTGTTCTTGGGTCTTGTTTATCTCATTTTGATCTCATTCTATAAGAGAAGGATTGTTTGGGTATTGCCCTGGCTTGGAGCCTAATTTCTGGTGTTCTTTCTCTCTTTGTGATCTTTACACTTTGATGTTTTGTATAATTGCTTTATGAAGAGAACATAAATTAATAAGAAGATAGCTAACATACACAAGTAATTATCAAGAAAGAGGAATCAAGCCTTAATCTATCCAGCACTTGGTTTCTCAACATTATCCCCCATGATTCTATGAGGACACCTGTTTTGGATATAAAATACCATGTAGCATGCCTCTTCCCAAAGAAACATGGGCAAATCCCAATCATGGATCATGGTCTTAGCAGCCACTATGATGGATCAATTCTTCTACTCAACCACCCCATTCTATCATGGGTTGTATAGAACTATCAATTCCCTCTTGAACCCTACCTCCTTGCAAAAATCCTTGTACTCGTTTGAAGTATACTCAGCCCCATTTTTAAATCTCAACACCTTGATATTCTTTCCTACCTGGTTCTCAACAAGAGATTTGAACTCTTAAAACCTGCTAAAGACCTCATACTTGAACCTTGAAAAATAAATCTATGTTTTGCAAGATAAATCGTCAACAAAGGAAACACTGTACATAATTCACAAAATTAATTTTATTGACATCAATCCACAAAAATTTGAATCAACCAGGTCTATAATCTCCTTATACCCGTGCTCATTGCTTGGAAAGGAAACTTTGGCATGCTTGCCAAGTATGCACCCATTGCATACTCCCTATTGCTCAATATTGAACTTTGGAAGACCTACGACTATGTCCCTCAAAATTGGAAATGCTTTATAATGCGAGCACCCCATCATCTTGTACCATAACTCACACAAGCTATTATGTTATGAACTATGGGTTGAATAGACTCACCCTAAAACCTATACAAATATCCATCCCTAACCCCTATCACATGTGTTTCTTTTGGGATAGATTCCTCCAGCCCGAAAAGGACCTATTTGTTCTTAAAATCTACACATAACCCTTATCCTCCATAATCAAAACTAAAAGAAATTTTTTCTTGAGATCTGGAACAAACCAATTCTAAAGAGTTGCTTGACTAAAGCTAGAAGGGAATAGTACCAACTTTGATTGAATACTTGGCATCATCACCAAAATCAACTTGTACTCCTATGTCTTTCTCTGTTAGACTAGAAAACGATTGTGGGGCTAATTTCATACGACGAGATGCTCCATTTTCCATGTACCATGAATTCCTTGGAACCGTGCTAGTAGAGAGGCTACTACTTCATCTGTTTTTCTGCAAAGGCTACTACTTGCTTATGTTGTTGCTTCCCTTTTCCCTTCCTCTTGTCTAGACATTGTGATGCATAATGTTTGAACTTATGACAAATGAAGCACTCGTTTTTACTCAAGTACTTCTTGTCTCATTGTGAGGCTAACTCCTCACTCTTTCCCTTACTCCTACTGGGTCATTTTCCTTTGCCCTTCTTCATTTGACCAAATAAGCCCAAGTTCCCATCACCACCATTCTTGTTGGCCTCTGAGTCCATTAGAATCTCCTCCTAGATGCAGTCATCCCACAATCTCTCAAAGTTAGAAATATTTTCACGAGTGCAAACACCCTTGACAAATGGTTCCCATGAAGTTGGGAATCCATTAAATTCCATGTTCACCAACTCTGCGTCTCAAACCTTCTCCCCAATAAATTCAAGTTGATCATGAATCTACATGATCTTCGTCAAATAATTGGTAACAATGTTTGATCTTGTTATCTCTATGGATCTCCACAATATCATCTTTCTATTTATGTTCTCATTCTTGTAGAGGCTAGCTAGAGCATCAAACATCTCCTTGACTCAATTTCTTCTTAGATAGGTGAGGAATCAAAATGATCCTTCATGGCATTCAAGATCACCCACTTGGCCTTCACTTCCTTCTTCTTATGTGATGCCAATTGCTGTGGATTTGTAGGTGGAGTAAATACTTTCTTGATGATATCCCAAAGATCATTTTCTTCCAAGAGTAATGTTACCCTAGCTTTTCAAGATAAGTAATTGGAAGCAACATCTAATCTGTCCTCATATCTTAGGCTCAATGCCATCTTTGAAATCTATTGCATAAACTCCCAAATCTGAAAATTAAAAGAAAACAATAGCCCCACAAATTCATAACCCTCAGACTCCTAGAATCAAGCTATCTTTGATACCATGTAAATTTTCAAGCACTGCATTGTTTTCCTATGTTTCTCTTAATTAAATAAATTAGATCTGAACTTATTTAATCATGAAACAACCACACATATAGCTGGAAAATGAACAACGAAAGCATAAACACGATACACAGATAGTTACCCCTTCAAATCAACTTTTCATTTATATAGTCCAAGCTTACAAGGAAACCTTCAAAATCTGTCAAGTTAAAAGTCGAACGGTATACACAAAAAATCAGATCTACAGTTATGTCTATTAAACAACTAAGAATCTACTTACCTGAACTGTTGTAGCACTGCTTGATTAACCCTACCCATACAACTATATGGATTTATCCTTTGGCCTGCTTCTTGCGATTGGCTCCTCTCCCCTATGCTATGAATCTGCTCAATCGATTTCTCTCTGCTCCCTTGAATCTTCCTGATGTACAAACTGTGTGTATTCAACTTCTCCCATCTTGTCCTATTTATCAGATCTACAGTTATGTCTATTAAACAACTAAGAATCTACTAACCTAAATTGTTGTAGCACTTCTTGATTTACCCTACCCATACAACTATATGGATTTATCCTTTGGCCTGCTTCTTGCCATTGGCTCCTCCCCCCTATGCTATGAATCTGCTCAATCGATTTCTCTCTGCTCCCCTGAATCTTCCTGATGTACAAACTGTGTGTATTCAACTTCTCCCATCTTGTCCTATTTATGCTTCGATAAAGATAAGTAATCTTCTCAATCCTAGCAACTAACCAAATCCTAGCAACTAATCTCCTTAATCCTACCAACTAATTTTCCAAATCTTCGCAACTAATCTCCTTAATCCTACCAACCACCTTATCTCAAGAATAAGGTTGACGGTTAAAATTAGATCAAATCTAACTCACATGTTCTACAATCTCTTAGATATTTCATTTAGATTTTTAAGACTAGGAGAATATAGGAAATTTGACTTTCACTTATATTTATTTAAGTGAAATTACAAGATGTTATTAGTTCCTACTCAGTAAGCGATCACTAGAAGTTATCTTTGATCTACTTCTCGTACATTCACACCTAACCTGTGCAAGAAGCTCCTACTCAAGCTATATTTCTCAACAAAAGAATCATAGAGTTATAGAGTTCTCATGGCTTGGAAAGTTTTTATAAAGAAGTTCGTTAAAAGATTGAGCATCCTATGCGGACTATTGATGTGTTCCACTAAGAGAAAGAAATTTGTTTGGACAAAGGCAAGTGAAGCTCCATTATTAGTCTTTACTTGATTTTGACAAGACTTTGTGCGTTCAATATGATAATTCTGGTGTAGAAATTGGAGTATTGATTAGGAAGGACAACTTGTTGCATATTTTAATCAGATACCAAATGAAGCTAAAAGGAGGTTATCTCTCTAAGATCAACGTACTATATAATTGTACAAGATTTAAAAATATTGCAGCCATATTTTGTGCACAAGAAGTATATATTGTTAATTTATCATGAGGCCCTAAAATATATAAAATCTCAAGTTAAGTTACCAAGATACAAATAAAAATATGGACCCAGATCCAAATATAGATACAGATCTCCAAAAATATTGAAAATCTAGAATTTGGATGTGGTGGCGAAACAAGAGCAAAAAATATAAAAATACGTTTATAACTAAAAAAAATATCAAAGCCATTTAGGAATCACAACTAATCATAACCAAAGAAGTGATTCCTCATGCATATTTCTAGTAGTATTAACCATCCATGTATCATAACTGATAATTTGATAGGCTGTAAGCATCATTGATATTTGATCATTTTAAGGACCATTTCAGCATAAGCATAAAGGAGGTCATACAACATTTTTGTGAGCCATGTCCATATGAACAGTGAATAAAGTGGTTTTCTTGAGGGCTATAGCGGGACTTAATAACAATGTGGGTGAAGTGAGCAACTTCATGGCACATAAAGATAGATCACAGCTTGACAGCAGACCTTGACCAAAATCATAGATCAAACCTTCAAAGTAGACTCATAGATCTGATGTTTATAGATCAGACCTCAAGAGCAAATCTCGACATAAGGATAGATCAGACATTGACCAAGAATAAAGTTTCACGTTTTAGCCTTTAGGCACTTAAGGTTTGGGGAACTTTTCATTAAAAAATCAATTTTGGGGGGGATCAGGGGGTCAAAATAGCGCTGGAAGTTTGGAGACTGTTTCAAATTTCAAGATCCATTTCCTTTTCGATGGGATCTGTTTCATGGGCTCAAGATCCTTTTCCTTCTCCAAGGGGTATACTTTTATTATAGAATCACAGATCCACAGATCCTTCACACAGGTGTGGAGGATCCGGTAACATGGTACCCAAGCAACTCCATTACAAACACATGGCATATTACATATTTGCAAAGCCATTCCTTTATGTTCCACATAGGAGTGGAAAGTCAATGGTGGCAGTTGGTACATTGAGTGGGATATGTCATTTGTGAGTATGAATAATGATGTAGTTAGTTTTGAATCCTCAAAGGATACATATGATGCAAATGATTTCTTTTGCAAAGTTGTTGAATTCAGTTTGCCAAAGAAATTTGCAAAAAACAGGACTATATATGCCTTTTCCAATGTTGTTAGGCCTTAGTAAGGTTCAAATGAATATGGATTTTGTGCTTAGAAGTCTTGAACACAATGAAATGATAAAAAAATTGTCATTACCAACAGATTTCTAAAATGAACCACTTCACTCTATGAAAAAGGATTATTGATGCAAGCAAAGTAGTTGAACTATTTTTCGAAGAAACTTTCGTGCTTGCATAGTTATCCAAAACTATAATTAGTGATAGGGATGCTGTCATACTAACTTTCTTTGACATTTTGGTGGAATTTATTGCAAAAGTTAGATAAAAATATTCAGTTCATAGCTCCATCTCATATCCACAAGATGTTGGGAAAACAGAGGAAATAATTGGACTATCTTTCAAATAAGCTTTTGTGCTTGCATAGCTATCTAAAACTACAATTAGTGACATGGATATTGTCATACTAACATTCTATGCCATTTTGGAGGACATTATTGCAAAAGCAAGATAAAAAGGTTTAGTTAGTGCCTAGCTCCACCTAACATCCACAAGATGATGGGCAGACAGAGGAAATTGTTGACCTATTTTTCAAAGAAGGTTCTGTGCTTGCATAGTTATCTAAAGCTATATTTAGTGACAGGGATACTGTCATACTAACTTTCTATATCATTTTGGAGGACTATATTGCAAAAGCTAGATAAAAACATTTAGTGCATAGTTCCACCTAATATGCACAATATGATGGGCAAACAACGGTGATAAACAGAAGCCTCAGAAATTTGTTGCAGAATAGTTTTGGTACCTGACACAATAGGACCTCACTTTCCCAGAAGCTAAGTTTGCCACAATTCTCGTGTAAACAAATCCATAGTTCAACTTCATACTACTTTCAAAACTGTTTATGGAAGAAATCCAAAACTGGCTGCAAACTTAGTGGACTATCAAGCGACGCATATGTCAAACGGGTATATTCTCTCTGCCAGTTGTTTGTTTAATGTAGCACCCTGCTTTATGTACAGATTTTTTTGGTTGTAGGCTCCTCTTGTTGATTAACCAGAGGAAATTTTTGGGGCTTAATCACAGAAGTTTTCAGGAAACCTGTCATTTCTCCCTTTTCCTATTTTCTATCCCTGGCAAATTGTCTGTGCAAAAGAGAACAGAAATCTCTTGCAGCCTATTGCAAGTGAAATTAGGAATGGAATTCTTCTACAGGAAGAACAGGGGATTTCATGTCAGCCGTTGCTGAATCAAATAAACAGACTCTTGAACTACCTAGATTGCAGCAACATATGCCATATGGATTTTGTTGGGCCTTCGATTGACATCAATAAGAATTTTGAGCTAGGATTGTCTCGAACACAATGTTGTGATAATTCCATTTTTCCATTGCAAACGTATTCTCTAAAATGACCCACTTCACTCTATGACAAAAAATTATTGATGCTAGCAAAATAGCTTACTATTTTGCAAAGAAGTTGTGTTTGCATGGTATATCCAAAACTATTGCTCGTGACAGGGATAATATCATGCTAGGTTTCTATGTCATTTTGGGGAACTTTATTGCAAAAGCTAGATAGAAGGATTTAGTACATAGCTCTGCCCAACGTCCACGAATCGACGAGCAAGCAGAGGTGATAAAGGAAGTCTCAGCAATTTGTTGCAGAGTAAAGTTGGTACTAGACACAGTGGGACCTTGCTTTGCCACAAGCTTGGTACTAGACACAGTGGGACCTTGCTTTGCCACAAGCTTGGTACTAGCCACAGTGGGACCTTGCTTTGCCACGTCTTACTTTATATTGAAATTTATGAAAAAAAAACTTTCTATATAAAATATTATGTTTAACTTGTCCCCAAGGTGCAGCTTAATTGACGGACGTCATGATATGAAGTATTGTGTAAACTAAGAGATCCAAGGTTCAAATCCCCCATAGTAACCTAGTCTACAAAGAAGACAAATCGTAGGCTCCAGAGGTATAGTAGTGGCAGTCAGAATCGACCATGTGTCACGTGTACGAGACCGACCCACTTGTCTATATATATATATATTATTTTTATTTTTTCAAACAATATATTTAGCTTCTTAACATTTGCATCTTAAAAATCTAAAAAAAATGGTTTAAATCATTACAACATGAGAAAGAAAATGTTAATAAAAATGTACCAAAAGTTAATGAAAAATGAGTCACTTCTTAACGCGTAATAAATTTTGCAAGTTAGGCAAGGCTCATGATTCCTAAATTAGGGAAAAAAATATGAAGCAATTTTTCAAACGTGATGCTCGAATACACTTTCTTCGTGAAGGGCATACATTTTGGCTCGTCTTTTTTCATTTGTTTTTGGAAACTATTATCAAGGTCTGTATTTCTCGCTTGGCATGAGTTTCAACAGGATGAGAACAATGTTAACTCTTCGGTGAACCGCTTACACCTTTTTGGCCAGAATTCTAAGAGTACTGATCTGTGAATTTTAGTTTCATTCAACATATTCCAATGTTTTAACTTTTAAGTCATTCGAATTTTGTAATCCAATTTCAATGCCTGAGGTACAACCCATAGTGCAGAAAATAAACAACATTCAGTAATACACAACTTGAGATAAAGGCTTAAATTAGAATTTGATAAACACTTAACAGATATTGCCAACAGATATTAGCATATCCAATCAGCTTATGACCTTCAATTGCTTTTAGACTGTGTTATGATCTACTTACAATAATCAATAGCTAAATCATACATATTTCAAAAAAATGAATAGAAGCATTTTAGAATGAACCGATCAATTGCTACTGCACTGCATTGATTGAAAAAGAATAACTCATCTCACACCTTCTGGAAAGGTCTTAATGATTACATTTTGAAGCTTAAATGACCATCATAACATTATCAAGCAAGAAACATATGGTGCTTAACGAAGCGTTCAAAAACATCAAAATAAACATTGAATAAAGCCACCTCACGTATCTTTCTTTGGTGTTTCTTGCCTGGTTTGTAGATCCATGTCTTTCATCTATTGTTCTACTGAAACAATTCCTGTCTGAGAAAGGAACCTGTCAACAGACAGAACTTTAAGAAAACGTGTTCACAATAGAGTAACGACCATAAGATAAAACACAAGAAACTTGATGCCTTCTCTAAACTTCAAATTAAAATAAAAACATTCATGGTCAATGAAAATGGCATAATAACGTTTCTCCGAACAGTATTGCCAGCAAATGTATTTAATATCGAATATATACGATAATATTACGTTGTTTCATAAAAATGGATTAACAACTCCCTATTAACTTTGAGCTAAAAATGGCAGGAATGTGACTGAAGCTAAATTGCTTTAGTAAAAAATAACGTGACATAGCTGGTAAGATTATTGTGAACATTATGGGCCTGGTAAAATCCAATCCAGGTATATCTTGGGCAGTAATATGGCCAATATTGGAATTTATACTGCATATTATAAAGTGATTAATCATCTTAACCTGTTTTCCCTGCCATTGGTAGATGTTTTGAGGGCTGTGAAGCCATTCTAAAATTTAAAGATCCAAGATATGCATGTTTGGCTAATGCATCATCCAACTGAATCTACAAGTGAGACTTCTAAAGGAATTTCATGCTAATGCATGGCTAATATCATGCGACTTGAAAAAATGCAAACAATTTGGAAAACACTATTTAATAGACCTAACTTTGCACAATGGAAATACAATAAACTAATGTTGGGAAAGCAGCAAGACTTGAGGTCGAGAAAGGGTTATGATGTTTTCCACAAAATTGCAGCAAATCAAATACAAATGCAATCTGTTATTGCTGAGGAGGAAGCTGTGGTAGATACTCTCTTTGCAAATCTAGATTTCTAAATCATAACTAGCAACCTTGATGACAAACTTGTTCTCCAAAGGTCGAGAATTTAGGAGTTATGATGTTTTCCACAAAATTGCAGCAAATCAAATACAAATATAATCCCTTACCGCTAAGAAGGAAGCTGTGAAAGATACTCTCTTTGCAAATCTAAAATTCTAAATCATGAACTAGCAACCTTGATGACAAACTTGTTCTCCAAATCACACCTTAACCCACACGCTGAGGAGAAATGCAAGGAGAGGATTTCCTCTCCCACTCAAGAGACTTGCAAAGGCAAAGATGAGGCTGACAGAGAGGAAACTAGATCTGGCATAGTTTATAGCAGGAGGAAACCAAGTTTAGATGTCCATATCATGGAAGTGGTGAGGAGGCCAGGGACCATGGAGAACATCCGAGTCAAAGGAGTGGATGCCCAGAGACACTCTCAAAGAGCAAGGATCATGGCACCCATTGTTAAGAGATGACAGTTGCCGACATTCATTGGTGTTAGGAAGAAAGAATCCATGAGGCACTGTAAGATATGTCAGACTATCCAGAACAGTAACTATCGAAATTCTATAGACTGTGCAGTAGAATCCAATTTTCTGATCTGATAATTACTCCCTAATAATATTTTCAAACAGTTTATATCATGCCACTGATATCATTGAATAATTGCTGAGTTTGCTTACGCTTCCAGCGTAAGGAAATCCATTGGTCATACTATATATAAGAAATTCAAGAGTGATTGCAAACTTGGTGGAATTGTCAAATGATATATACGTCAAACGGGGAGATTCTCTCTGCCTATTATTTATTTAA
>APFE030983364.1:16700-54567 GCA_000404065.3 Pinus taeda
GCCTTCACTTGCTTGGACTTTCTCAGTCCTTTCTGCCCTGCTCTGCAGTCTTTTCTCCCTGGGTGTTTGTGTTATTTTGCCACCCACTGTTTTGGCCTCAGCAGCTTGACCTTTTTCTTGTGTCTCTTTTTGTTCTTTCTTTGGTGGTTTGCCCAGGGTTTCTTGAACTTTAGCTTTCTTTTCTGCCTCAGTGTGCTCCTTCTCCTCGCTGCTGGAGGAAGTGAGCTCCTCGGCCAAAATTCGGATGTCATCATTCTTAGACATATTTCGAAAAATTTCCCAGGAGAGAGGGACAGTGTAGGTATGGAGTGCATCTTCCATGAGGAGCTTGATAAGCCCATGATGGGCTAGTTGGTCTGGTGTCCCTTCCCTCAGCTTTGTGGCACACTCAATCAAGGATTACGAGGAAGTAGGGAATGCTCAATTTTTGTTCTGAGGGCAGATCCATTTGGTGCCTGAATTCTGTTAGTAAACGGAAATGATAACCATATACGATGCTGAACCACCCCTCACAGGTAATATACTTCATAATTTGGAGGCTGAGTTTGCTCCAAAATGGCTGTAGGCTGGTTCTTCGGACCCCATTCTTGTCCTCTGAAAATTGTTCCTCTGGCAAGAAGAACTCCTTTTTAGCCTTTTGGCCCAATTTCCTCTCCTTCGTATCCCAGGGTACCCCCATTGGTAGATCAGTGACTCTACTAATGAGCTGTGGGGTGAGTCTTAGGGTCAATCCTCTAAAGTTGACAGTGGCTAGTGTCTTTGATTTCGGCTTTAGGGACCTTAGGAATTCCTCTGTGATTTCATCATCGTGACCTTGAAGTTTGTCACAG
Organism: Pinus taeda; assembly: GCA_000404065.3. Taxonomy (NCBI): domain Eukaryota; kingdom Viridiplantae; phylum Streptophyta; class Pinopsida; order Pinales; family Pinaceae; genus Pinus; species Pinus taeda. The sequence goes on from APFE030983364.1 coordinate 17,531, forward strand.
AATGTCATCCAGTGTGCACGGGAAAATAAGTCTACCACCTCAGGGGTTTCTCGTAGTTTCTTGGAGTCCGAGGTTTCCTTTCTGATAAACCCTCCTGGCATGGTGAAAAAGACTCTGTTTTTGCTTGCGCTTCAAGCAGAAAGGGAATGCTAGGTGTGTTTCCTTCTCAGAACATTGAAAATGGTATCTGCAGGCCTCTTCGTATCAATTCCTCTGTTTTGAAACTCCACTGCTTGTGTACAGAAGGACGACTCGAGATTTCTCTCAACAGAGTGCAGAGCTATGTTTCTAACATACACACAATCATGTAAAATTCACGGTTTTTTTTCACCAGTTAGCCTTGACAATGTCTCAACTTTTCTACAGGAGGAATTTAACTCAGGACTCGTGGAGAAAATCTTGGATGCAAACCACGAAGACAATTTCATGTGACGATAAGTAAATTGCTTTTGGATTCACAGACAGACTTGCTTTTAAATTTTTTCTACCCCAGCACGTCAAATTCACCACCTTTTGAACTATTTTGCATGGGAATGGTATGTTCGGGCCTACCTCTCTGAGAATTTCCACCCTCGATGTGAACAGTCCAAGCTTCTTCGTAATGCTGGGCTTCCTATAGTGCACCTTCCTGTAGAAAGCTTTCCCGGCTCCTGGAGGACGTTACGGTGGTTCTGGACAAGTTTTAGCTACGGAAGAACGTTGGAACAGAACGAGAAGCTGAGGCTAACAACTTGCAGAGGAGGAGGACGCGTACTCGGCTGCAAAAACGGTTGCAAGTGCGAATGACAGCAGTTTTACCGTGAGTTATTCGACCGACCAATTTGAATTGCTGTGGAATTCATGGCGCGGGGGTGAGCTGTCCAGGCCAATCCGTTGGCTGACGTCACAACCATCATTCCTCGGCATGCCTCTGACCGCCGAATCCTTCCCTCTACATTCACCGCCGCCATTTCTGTCACACTGTCGATTCTCCCAGTCTAGACACTTCCCACGTGTCAACTGCCCATCTTTTTGGCATAACCAAGCTTATTCGGATCCTACAATGCCATCTAACTCGCCGTGGGTGGCTAGTTGAATGGCCACCAAATTGTTCAATCCGCCCATTCTCATAGTCATGCAAATTTTAGAGTATAGTTCATGCAATTTGACGAATAAGGTTAGGCACTTACCCGTGCAGTCGTGGACGTGTTTTGCAGGCTTCGGGATGAGGAATGCTGGATTTTCTTGCTGCTACTTCGTGCATGGGTGCTAGAGCTCCTCTTCCATTAGCTGATGCTGGATATAGGACCTTGAGACTTGACTCTCTGGTGGTGAATGCTACATGCAGCGACTTCGTTTGATGTGAGCCGCTGGTGTCTCCATGGTATGTGCTCCACCCGGATCGGCTACTACAGGATTCCTGTAGGACATCCTGTAGCCGTTTCTCCTCCTAGGATACATGCTGAAACAGACAAAGTTGTGTTCATGGATGAAGGGTCTTGAGGGTGCCTTGATAGGTAAAGTGTGCGAGCCTCTGCATGCTTTATTTTTCATTTGAAAAAACAAATTTTTATCTGAGAAAACACGATTCTGGTATGATTGTGCAGGTATATTCAACGAGATGGTGGCAATGGTGGTGGAAGGATATGAAACAAATGGAGGATGGAGGAAAAGAGTGGTTGCATGCCTCCTCAATAGACTTTAAGCTTCAAATCCCTCTCCATAATCGATTCTGGCCTGCCCAAAGGCTCTACAGGATGTTTCCTGTAGAAATGCAGAACTTCCTGTAGAAAGTACTGTAGCTTCTTATAGAATGTTGAACCACGACTAGATTGTGTCCGAATCTTGAAAAAAATGAGTGTTCATGCAGGGAGTGTATGTGAGGATGCCTGGTAACTTGGTAGTGACCCCTGCCCTTGTGTTGGGAGGCATCCTTTCTGCATTGTGTTCCTGCAACCTGCAACAATTTCCAGGGATTAAACTTGTTTTTTTCCCTGTTTCTTCCTTCTCTTTCTTTTTCTTTTTTCTTTTTTTTTTTTTTTTGTTTTTTTTTTTTTTAAAGAGACAGCAGGGGCGCCTCAATGAGGTTTTCACCCCTAATATATGCCTTGGGCACCTTAGAGAGGTTTTCACCCAAGGGTCTTTTCATTCAAATTCTTTATTTTCAGAGAAACAGCAGGGGCACCTCAATGAGGTTTTCACCCCTACCATTTGCCTTGGGCGCCTCAGAGAGGTTTTCATCCAAGGATCTTTTTTATTGTTTTTTTTTTTTTGATATGAGGATGCTTAGGGTGTGGCCAAAACAGAGGCAAAACCCTTCTCTATTACCAACACTGATTTTTCCAGAGTTTCGATGAACTCCTGTCTCGAAAGAGGTTTCCTGTAGATCTTTAGTTGATGCCCATTGACGAGCATGGGGATGGCTTCTTCATCAATGGTCCAGATAAGGACGGAACCATTTTCATTGCACTTCTCCACTACATATGGTCCTAGCCATCTTGTCCTCAGCTTCCCTTTGAAATCCTTATGTCTGGAATCATACAGCAGCGCCCAATCTCCCAGCTGGAACTGTTTGTCATTAAGGTGTCGGTCATGCCATATCTTCCTCTGAAGTTGAAAAACTTTTGAGTGGAGGAGGGCCTACATTTGGTGTTCATGTAACCCATTCAGCTGCAATAACCTTTCTCATTGAGCATGGCTGAGATCTAGGTCCAGCTGAGCTGCCATCCTTAATGTGTTGTACTCGAACTCGATTGATAGCAAAGCTCTCTTCCCATAGACCAACTCATAAGGTGTGAAACTGGTTGTGGTCTTCCAAGTGGTGTTGTAGGCCCAAGTGGCCTCAACCAGGCGATCTGCCCAATCCTTTCTGCTGCTTCTTACCACCTTAGTCAAAATCCCTTCTAATGCTCTATTAGTGACTTCCACCTGCTCATTTGCTTGAGGATGATATGGGGTGGAAGTCCTATGCTTGATCTTGTGATGAGTGAGCAAGTATTCAATTAAGTTGGAGGTGAACTGACTTCCTTGATCGGTGACTAACTCTCTTGGGTAGCCAAATTTGTAGAAGATGTTTCCTCTCAAAAACTTAGCCAAGTTTTCTTCTGTCGCTACTTTGATTGCCTTGGTTTCTGCCCACTTTGTCAGATAGTCTGTGCACACAATGATGTAAGACCTTTGCCTCGAACGAGGGTTGATAGGCCCACAAAATCCATACCCCACTTCTCAAATGGCTCAAGGGTCACTTGAGGTTGGAGAGGCATTTCGTCCCTTGGAGTCGGTTTCCCCATCCGCTGGCATCGGTCACATTGGTTGATATATCTTCTGACATCTTGATGAAAGTGGGCCAATAGTAGCCTGCCTGTAGAATTTTTAAGGCAGTCCTCTTGGCTACAAAATGTCCTCCACAGGGCCCATCGTGACAGGTTAGGAGGATGTCAAAGACTTCCTCCTCCCTAACACAACGCCTTAAGATCTGATCGGGGCCAGGTTTGAACAGGTTGCCCTCGATCCAAGTGAATGAGGCACTCTTCCTCATGATTCTGCTCTTCTCCTTTGAGGATAGATGCAGAGGGAACTGTGCTGAGACCAAGTAGTTTGCTATATCAGCAAACCATGGAGAGAGTACTGAGATAGCAAATAGATGTTCATCTGGCATCTGGTCATCCACTATTTCTTCTTCACCTGCAGGCAAATCCAATCTAGACGAGAAGTCAGCAACAACATTTTCTTTACCTGGTTTGTCAACGATAGTTAAATCAAACTGCTGCAACAAAAGTAACCATCTAATGATATGAGCATTCACATCAGGCTTATTCATTAAATATCTAATTGCAGCATGATCAATATGTACAAATGTTTGATAGCCAGTGATGTAGTGTCGAAACTTGTTCAGGTAATGGACCATGGCCAGGAACTCCTTCTCAGTTACAGTATAGTTCATTTCTGCCTTGGATAAGTTTTTGCTGAAAAAGTATACAGCATATGGAAGTTTTTCCTCAACTTGTCCTAAGGCTGCCCGTATGGCTTTGTTCGAGGCATCAGTGTGGATGTGGAAAGGTATGGCCCAGTTTGGGCCTCTCAAAATTGGGGCGGACACTAACTTATCCTTCAACTCATTCAGAGCCCTCTGGCGGTCGTCAGTCCATTTAAAATCAACATCTTTTCCTAAGAGGCCAAACAATGGCGAGGCTAGCTTACTGAAATCTTTAATGGATCTTCTATAATATCCCGCTAAGCCTAAGATACTCCGAACATCTCTTACCTTTTGAGGAGGTGGAACCTTTTTGATGATAGCAATTTTATTAGGATCCACCTGTAATCCTTGGCGAGAAATGGTATGACCTAATACGGTCCCTTCAGTCATCAGGAATTCACATTTGTCGGGGCTGAGGGAAAAGTTCATCTCAATGCACTTGCTTAAAACTTTTCCCAGGTTGGACAAGGCTTCTTTGAAGCTAGACCCATAAGGAGTAAAGTCATCCATATATATTTCCACCAAATCATGAACCAGCTCAACAAAGATGCTTAGTACAACTCTCTGGAAAGTGGCAGGGGCATTGCATAGACCAAAGGGAAGGACTGGGTAGGCAAAGGTACCCCATGGAGAAGTGAAGGTGGTCTTATCTTGGTCCTCCGGGCTGATTTGGATCTGATTATACTCGCTGAACCCATCTAGGAAAGAGAAAAACTTCTTTCCTGCCAGTCCATCCAACACTTGATCTATGAAAGGCAAAGGGAAGTGGTCTTTCTTGGTGGCTTTGTTCAGTTCTTTGTAGTCTACATAGATTCTCCACTTCCCATTTTTCTTGGGCACCAACACCAGAGGGGAAACCCATTCGCTGTTCGAGATGGGGTAGATGAATCCTGCATCCAACAATTTTTGCAATTCTTCTTTAACAATGTCCTTAAGGGCTAGATTCATTCTCCTCTGAGGTTGCTTGAATGGTTTACAGTCCTCTTTAATGTAAATATGTTGGGTACAGACCGAAGGATGGATTCCTTTCATTTCCCTGTAGCTCCATGCAAAAGCCTCCAAATGGTGGTTCAAGAGGCTACATAGCTCTTTTTCCTGAGAGGGAGAGAGGGAGGAACTGATATTTAAAGTTCTTTCCGAGCCAAACTCCACGTTCTTAACTCTGGGAGAGGTCGGATCAATCATACAGAGGTCCACTAAAGCACTGGCTTGGGTATCCTCCACCAATTCTTCTAAGGATAGTGCACCAGGAGGAGGATTTTGGATTAAGTTCTCAATCAAATCATCCTCGGTTTGAGGACCTCCCCTGGTGGCCTCCACTATGCATAATGGTGTAGAGTAGACCTCATCCTCATCTCCTTCTTCCAACTAGAGGGGTAAGCCATGTTCTAGTAGAGGTTGGGCAGGAGGGTATAGGACCAACTATTTGGACATAGGCCCATTTTTGATGGTCATGCTTCCTGCTCGACAGCTGATGTAAGCATCCATAGTAGCTAGCCAAGGCCTTCCCAAAATGAGGGGATATCCAGTGAGTTTGACCTTTGGCTGAAGGACCAAGAAGTCCGCAGGGTACTCCCAAGAGTCAACAGAGACCAAGACATCTTCCACAATCCCTTCAGGAGTCACGGTGGAGCGGTCTGCCAACTGCAGTATTGTCGAGGTCTTCCTTAGGGAAATTTGAAGGTTGAGTTTAAGCATGGTGTCCCTAGTCATCACATTAATGGCAGCCCCTAGATCAATCAAGGTGTGGGGGATGATGGTGCCATTGATGTGAACATCAACTACAGGACTCCCAGAGTCCAAATACTTTGGACATATTACTTACCCCAACATAAGATCAGACAGTTGTCTTATGACATTGATAGTTGAGGCAAATCTCTTTCTCCTACCTGGGTGCCTAAAACACTTCTCCTTAATCAATTTGTTGTATATTGGTACATCTTTTATGGCCTGGAGAAGTGGTATTTTCACACACAACTGCTTGAGTTCTCCCAGAAGCTCAGTATCTTCTGGGTTGGGTTGTGTGGTTACTGTGAGTCACTCAGGAAAGGGTGGAATGGCTTTGGGTTCACTTTCCTGTTTCTCTTCCTCCTCCTCTAGGGGAGGAGGTTGGCACTTTGGAAGGACCTTCCCAAATTGCAGGTTGATCTCCTGGATCTCCACAGCATAGGAAGGGCATGTTGTCTCCCCAGTATATACCTGTTGGGCCTATCTGTTGTTGGGGTTCGGGTTCGGTTTGAGCAGGCATCTGGGGTTGTCTTGGAGGAGCAGGAGGTAATGGTTGTGGTTGAGCTGGTGGTGGAGGAAAAATGGCAGGAGGAGGGTTGTATTGAGGCCTCCACCCCAGTTGAGGTGCATTCCACTGAGGTTGTGGCTGGGCATGTGAGTGAAACGAATGAGGGGTAGGTTGAGTATGGTATGGAGATGGATAAGACCAAAGAGGAGGTGCGAACCAGGAAGGATTAGCAGGGGGGCCCAAGAAGGTATATGAGCGGATTGGTTGGGGTTATAATAAGCTTGGGATGTCCCTTACATCCCCTGTTGGTAAGGTCTGGGCCCATGTGGCCTCCTTTGGTTGAGGAAGTAGAGAGGTTCAGTAGCCGCCTCAGTCCCTAGGTACATGGCTTTAAATCCAGGCAAGGTAGGGCATTGGTTGGTTGGGTGGTCTTCCTCACAAACGAAACATACCTCTACTGAGTGCAATGGAAACTCATTCTTAGGATGCTTCCTCGTGTGTCTAGGATAAAAAATGGCCAAATCCCTCTCAGCTTCCTCTTTCTTTTGCTGAATTCAGAAGGTATCAAGTTGCATGGCAATAGTCTGTCTCATCTCACTTTTGAGGTCTTCCATCTGGTTAGCAAACTCATGCTTGGAGAAGGTGGTACTAGTTGAAAGTGGATTCCCCCTACCTTTATTCTAGGCCGCCCTAGAATGGTTTCTAAACATGGTCTTTATGTCCTCATAAGGTAGTTGGTAGATGTCCCCTCCAGCCAGCATGTGAAGGGTGTCTAGAAGGTCTATAGGGACTCCTTGGAGCAGAACCAGCTTCAGAGATTCCAGGTCATGTGTGCACCTGGCCCGTTTATAACTAAGTTGGAACCTTTCCTCATAATCTTCTAAAGCCTCATCGCTTCCCATGGTCATCCGAAAGATTTCTCCCTTGGTTTCCTTGGACCTACAATAGTCCCGGTATTTGGTATTGAAAGCTTGCTGCATCTGAGCCCAAGTGGTGATATTGTTTCCAAGTATCCCCATGAACCAGCGTAATGCTACGTCCTTGAGGGTAGAGGGAAAGAGTGTCAACTTTTGCTCGTCCTCAGCATAGTCGTAAGTTCGACAAAGGACAACAAACTCAAACACGAAGGTATCAAGGTCTTCAGTTGTCAATCCATGGAAGTGAGGTAAAGCTGAGGGACTTATGTTCTTCATTTTCATGTCTCCATTGGTCTCTCGGATGGGAAAGGCACCTTCTATTCTCTCATCTTCTCTTCTACCGTTTCGGTTTTCAGCCATGGCTTTAGATGGAACGTTCTCTAACTCTTCTTCTGTTATAGGATCTTCGTATATCTCAGGAGGTTCACCTATAGGTTCTTCTGGCTCACTATTACCAGAGAAGAGAGAAGGTTGACTCAGTGATGTGGTGGGGGTGTTGGGTAAGAATTTTCCAGTTTTACCTCTGTTCCTATGAGGCATGAAATGGAAAGACTTTTGGTTGTTTTTTTTTTTTCTCTGTTGGTACCTGCAAAACTAAAATAGATTGAACTGCAACTAACTAACTTGCTTAAATGAAAATGTGGAATGGAAATGAAAATAGGAGAGGACTAATCTATGCTTGCGGAATTGAAATTCTAAGCTACGCTTGTAGAATTGAAATGCTAATCTATGAAAGCAGGAAATGTCTACTCTACTTTTGTGGAAATGAAATTGCAGAATGGAAATGAAATAAACTACTTAGCAGAAGGTTGTAGGAGAAAATAGAAGAAAAGTAACAATCACCAATACTCTGACGCTTCCCCGGCAATGGCGCCAAAAAGAGTGGTGAGCTCCAGTATTGTAGCAATAATGCTGCAACTCCTGGGACTCCCTTCTTTACTTTTATCAACCCGGTAGTTCGTAACAAACTTGGAAGTGACAGTGCTGTATGCAGAAGTACTAGCTCTTGCCACTACTATCACTTGGTCAGCTGGCACAAGTCCGCAAGGGCTCAATCCAACTTCTATGAACTTTGAGAAGAAGATTGTTAACTGATGGATGGAAGCTAGTCTTGAAGGAAGCTAATCTATTTGCGAAAAAAAATTGAGAAACTAAAGGAAAGCGCAAACCCTAGCAAACCCTAATTCTACCAGCTAGTCCTACTGACGCAAAGAAGAGAATGCAAGCTACTAAAAGAGATGCCATTACTTTTATGAAGGTAAAATACATGTGTCTAGACTACCTCTATCTGAAGAAAAAATCTTTTTGTATTTTTGAATAAGTCGTCAGTTTCATCATGCATAGGCTTTCACTGTTATTGACTGTGCAGGGGTGGATCGATGAGGAGAAATGCTTGGAAGAGGTCGGGAAGGTTCAGAGAGGGCCTAAGGAGTCCCTAACATCCTTCCAGAATGTTTCACAAAGTCTGTCTATCAAGAAACCTCATTTGTCTGCTTCTACAGGAAGTTTACAGGGGTTCTATAGGACGTTCAGGAATTTCTGCAGGATGTTGAGAAATTTCTACAGGATGTTTAGAAATGGGATTTTGGAGGATGGATGAGTGAGGGAAGATGAAATAATGAGTATGGAGGTAGGATAGGGGTCTGAAGTGGCCCAAGGACCGGTGGATGGAGTTGGGAGAAGGTGTAGATGGCTGAATTGGCTCAAAGAAGGCTGAAACAATGGTTGCACGAAAAGGTAGGGTTACGTGGGCAATATGACAAATGTGAGACGCGAAACCCAGTTAGGAGATGGAACAGATGGTTCTAATGAAGTTTGGATGGATGAAGAAGTGGTAGAGATGCTCTGCGTTGTGTACTTTCAACTGAACCAACAAAGACTTGCAAGTAATCAAAGTCCTAGTGATACCAACCTAATCTAATCTAGCTAACAATAAAGTGAATGAACAATAGCTTTATTTGCAAGGGCACCATATATATCAACTATGCAATGAAACATTTCAGAGATCTGAACATGTAACCAACTTCTGCAAATGAAAACCGCACACTAATGATTGCATGGCAAAGCAAAAATAGTGTTTTCGTTTTGGACAACAAGGTTACTTCAATTCCAGCCCCTGATCCTATGAGGGAGAGGTGAAACCAAAGGTGTTTGTTGGCCTTTTTCTAGATATTTTTCCCTGTTGATATCCTACCAACCTATTCTAAACATCAAAAGCATTTCTGACCATAAACAGTGACCTAGTTAATCAAACAATTTAATCTGCCTAACAGAGATACGTTTGCAAATGCATAAAAGGAAAAACAACGATGCATAAAGGAAAAGATACCAGTACATAAAGGAGGCCTTGGATCTCAGGTTGGGCCCAACCCTAAGAGCTATGGCTCCTACAGAGAACTCAGAGCTGATATAAAATAGGAGTACTTGTCATTATCAAAAAATAGTCATCAACCAAAAGTTATGCCAAAATGGCTACAAGAAAACGAGCTGAAAGTGATAGCACTATAGTGCAAAAAATGCAATGATTTCAAAAGTAAACTACGAAGGCTGAGACCTTCTTATTTATACATCATGAGGGCCCTAGCAGGCCTCCTAAATTCAAGGGACTCGGCTGTCCCAACTGTTAGTAGACAGTCCCTTTTCCAAAATCCGCTTGGTTGCCTTCAAGATCCGTTTTGGTGGCCTGTGAGCTCAGAGTTGAGGGTGGAGATCCCGAGGAAGGGCTATTTAATGTCAGAGACAACCCCCCTACGAATCCTCACCTCAAGCTTGGCTGTCACCTAGCCCATGATTGCTCAGTTTTTCTCCAACATGTGTACAAAAAACTTGAAATAAGCACGTATTAGCCTCCTAGGTAGAGTGACCACCCTTATTGGTTCAAATGACATAAACATACTAAAAAATAATGCATAATCTATGAAAAATGGAGGATTCAACAAGGACAATTAGGCAAAATGAGCCCAATAAGTTACCCAATTTGGGGCTCATCACCTGGAATAATATCAATCATCTACAAATATTTCCCCCCAACACAAGCTTGTTGACCAAGTATTTAAAGGAAGAATGATTTGTATACATCTTGATATGTTTTTCGAACAGATAATGCTTGAATTTTTGTAGAGTGTAGACCATGTCCAACCCTTTGTGCTGTATTGTTGAATAAATTTTCTCATGCTTGGATACGATACTACTTGTGAAGGCTTTAGGGTGGTCTAGATCTCATTTTCCCTCCTGTGTGAGTACTATGCCCAGTAAAATGCAAGAAGCATCCACATGTACATGAAACTCCTTTTTCCAATAAAGAAATACCAAGGTTGGCAAAGTTACCATCTTTTTTTTCAACACATCTAAGTTAAGTTGACATTCTTCATACCAAAAGAATGTCTCATCCTTCTTTAGCAGTTTCTCCATGGGTGTGGTAATTTGAGCATAAGCTTTGATGAATTTTCTATAGTATCTTGTGTGTCCCAGCATTGTGTGCAACTGCTTGACATTCTTAGGGGACTCCAAGGTCACAATCACTGCAATATTTGTAGGGTTCACCATCAATCCTTTCTTGCACACAACATGACCCAGCAGGATCCCAAAAGGAACATAAAATATACATTTTTAAAAATTCAGCGCTATCTGGTATCTTCAACATGTATCCAACATAAGGCATATAATTGCCCCATGGCACTTCACCAAGACAAACACCTTCCAGCATCAAAGTACACTTCCAGGAACTTATGAAGGAATTCTTTGAACCCCGATATGACTATGTGGGGAAATATTGCATGTGCGTTCTTCAATCCAAATGGCATAACGCTGTATTGAAAACAACCCCACTCCATTGCGAATGTGGGTTTTCTTCTATCCTTAGGGACAATCTTAATCTGATCATAGCCGAAAAACCTGTTAGTAGAGGAATAGGCCTCCTACCCTTCGACATTGTCTAACACCTTGTCTGTAAATGGCGTCGGAAATGGATCGTGGACGCACACATCATTAAGCTTCCACAAATCCATACAAATCCTTTTTTTTTCCCTTTTGTTTCTTCTCTTGGACCACCATTGGGCTTACCCAATCAGAATCTTCAACAGGTTCTGTAATGCCTGCCTCCAACATTCTATCTAACTCTTGCTGAACCTTCTCCCTATACTCAGGATTAAGGTGATAAGGCCTATGTTGAACAGGCTTCACATCTGGCTTCAATGTGATATTCATAATGCCCAAATAACCAAGTATGCCCTTTAAATATGAAAACTTAGTGGGGATGAGATCCCGGTATTTGCGAAGTAATTCAACAACTTTGTCTACTATAATGTCATCCCAATAGTCTCTAATCTTCGCGAACTTCGATTCTTCTTTAGTACCAATTTTTACTTTCTTTGTTTTCAAAGGTGTGGAGATGTTTGGGTTCTCCACTTGTGGGCCTTTGACTTCGCGATGCCCTTTTGTCTCTAGAATATTGATATTATTCCAGTCTTCTTCCTCCTCTTCAATGGTAACATTATAGCATTCCAATGCATGGCACAGCTGGGTGCTCCAATCTAGTTGGGTCCATTCCATAGGTTCCTTTGGTGTTTTGAAGATAACTTCTTTAATATATTGAAGCACTTCATCGATGCTTGAAAAGCCATATTCGAAGCTGAAAGTCAATAATAAACCTTCCTTCAATGCATCCCATTCCATAGTGTCGTGGCAGAGCTCTACATCGAGGTACCAGTTCTTGGGGATTGTATCCAAGGTATGACCAAATATATGTATCCATTCTGGCTGTGGTTCCTTCCCCCATGCCTTAGTCCACTTTGCTAGGTGATTATGTGGGTCATCCCTTCCATTCTACTTCTCGCTCATTCTAGTATTAGCATGCCCAAATCAGAGCTTCATCATTCTCTTGTAATCTTGCCATCCATCAAAACTATCCTTATGCATACCCCACCATTGTGCGGGCACAGCACGGAATGCCAACTCCAATGCTTGAAAGCGGTGGTCCTCAGGGACTTCACACAAAAATTCATCTAAAAACATATTTACATCAGTAAAACCATCATAATAAGGTAACTTTCTTACCTCTGATGAAACACAACACAGTGACTTCATCATCATATTACATCATAATGTAGACACTTCATGTAAGCGGTTTTACCAATGTTCTAGTTCCTCATTTGAATCAGAAGTGCATGAACTCTCCCGATCCCATGCAATCCATCCATCTACCATTGGATTGATCCAATCCTAATCTCACGATGTTATCTTGTAGATTTGATCCATCTCATCGTCACTTTCCACATAATCGCAAACCAGTTAATTATAGCGCGCCCCTTCTATAGGATCCAGTGGCACTATAACCCTCAACGACTTTCTTTCAAATGAAATTTTCCTCTTCTTCATATTAATGACCCCATTCATATCAATAGCCTAGTCGATTCCCAGGAGCACGGGGTAGGGATTACTTTCATTGACAATTTCTATGACTTGAAAGTCCGCTACTACACTCGCACCCTCAATATCAATCGCTACTCCATAGAAGTGTCCCATGGGGATGATTTTCTGCTGATTCACCATCCTAAGCTGAATCAGAGACCACTGCAGCTCAGGTATCTACATCATTTCCCATGCATGTTTGAGTAGGAAATTCACATCAGACCCCAAATCAAAAATGACCTGGTGCATTTCATAATCACATATTTGCATTGTTAGCTGCATCTGTCACCCTGTTCGCGCCTTATGCTTACTGATTTTTCTAACCGTGTGCTGCTCCAAAGGAGTCTTTTCCTTATTGGCGCACTTGTCTATTAGGTCCTGCAATACTTCCATTACCTTCCTTTCGTGAAATAATTTGATGTAGGTCTCCATAAAGGTAGTGAGTATGGATGGTCAACCTCTAATGTCACACTTCTTTCTTGTATCTTATCTTGGCTTCTTAAGGTGGAGGCCTCAACGAAGCTCTTCTTTGCTTCCATAAATGTTTCATTAGTGGGATTAAGGTCAAATCCAACTTCTCTTTCCAGAGCTTTGCAGACCCATTCCTCATCTTCAGGTTGCTTACCCTTATCAGCGTCAGTCCTCATATCGATTCTTAGGACAATGTTAATGCTCTGGTCCTCCTCTCGGGGCTCACCCATCATCATTTGTAAATATTGCGTAAGCTTTTGAGGTTGTGTTTTCTTCTCTTGCATTTTAGCTATTAACACTGGAAATTCTTCTATGGGATGGTCGAACTGTCTGCATTATTGACATGAAGGGTGTGTAGAATTCAGGAAATATCACTCAAAGTGCCCCGACTGTCCATAGTCGAAGCAGATAATTTGACCACGACATCTACTAGGTCCTCCTCCTCGGCCTTGTCCTCAGCCCTGGAAAACACCGTGCGCTCCTCCGACACCTTGATTTGGAGGCCAAGTTTCTTCTTGCATATGTTAAGTAGGGGTTCTTTCTATCATTAGCTCATAGCTTTGATATTTGCACTCATCGTGGCCCACCGATTTACAGAATTTATAGAACAACTGCTGAGGTGTCTGAATGGACTTCTGAAGCAAGTGGCAGTTATCCGTCACATGTTTCCCAGTAACTTGAAAAATGGCGCACCATAGGACAACCCCCGTTCTCAGCCCTCTTTGTGCTTCTAGCTTAAGGGTAATTTCCCCCTCCCCGTAATATAATTCGTGTACAAGGGACAATGATCTTTATCATGCCCGTCGCCCTTGCACTTCAAACACCAAACCTTTTCATGCACTTCTAGCTTAGTCTCCTTTTCTTTCTTCAAAATCTATAAATCTAGGTGTAGGTTCATTAACTGCGAGTCGGTCTATTTTACCCCTAGGTTTGTATCCTGAATAGATGATGTATGCAGCCTCATTATGATATCCAAGGCTTTTTCTTGTGCTGCTATCTTTTGCTGTGACAGAGCTATTCTCAAATGGGGCAAAAGTGATGTGATGAACCAGTCACAATGTTGGCTATCTGAGATTTGCATGTCGGCCTATCTGATCTAGAACTTTAACCTATGATCAAAGTCCCAATGTGTCTCCTCAACCTTCATCATGATCTCTTTAAATTCAATTACTAATTGCGCCTCAGATTTAGGCTTACTAAAGTATTTTTTGAAAGATGTATGAGTTTTTGCTAGCGATGCATGAGGATTGTCAGCACAATACCTAATGTACCAGGTTAGCACGCGATCCTACAAGCCATTAACCAACTACGCCTTCTTTATATTATCCTCGATCATTTTCTACGCTATCAATATAATGTTCACAACAGACTAGAAATTCTATGGATCTTCACTTCCTATGCCTTTGAAGATCGACATCTTAATTTTATTCGCCATGTTGAATGGTGGCGGTGGAGGTGGAGGTTTGGGTGAAGGTATATGTGGTGGAGGTGGAGGTGGAGGTGTATGTGGTGGAGGTGGAGGTGGAGTGGATGGAGGCTATTTTTTACGAATACCTTGAATTATTAGCTAAACAACTCTTCATGGTGTAGTCTACACCACCCCTTCTTGTCACTTGGAGGAGGTCCAATCAATGGGCTATACTCTAGTCCTGATTCTTCACAATTTCTAAAGAATATTCCACTTCGCATAGCTCCAAACATCAAGGTAATGGAATTACCTACTTTTCACATAATAGCATTTTCATCAGGGTATTCAATGACCTTAAATACGTACCTCGCGGTCCCTTGAAGAATCTTCGCTCCGCTTAACTGTAGCTAACTAAGCTGTCATATGAAAATTCCGTAAAAAATCCTTCCAAAATTTGATCAAGCCAATGATCGACAACCCGTGTGACCTTGTTTTCAGAAGCCTCTAGTCGTCACACCAATTCTGGATTCCACACTATAGGACTATCGAGCTTCCACCTTCCTTGACTGTCTGTCAATTTGGCTAACCACTTGTACAGATCAATTGGGAAATTCAGAAGAAGATTTCATGTAATTATATATAAATATATCTATCTAACCAATCCTCCTTCTATAGTCGCTAATTCATGTTTTCTTGAGTTGCAAACTCATGAATATTTCAATTTAACCACTTTTCAATCTCCTTTTTGGGAATATTCCAATGATGTGACACCACACATCTCTTTTAAGCATATCCTGGTCTCGGAAATGGAACCATTTGTTGGCTTAGGGGGTCTTGACCCAGGTTTAGAGTTAGTTGCACCAATCAATAAAACCATACACTGCTAGCCCTTTTGATAACAACCCATGTAGCGTAGGCTGCAGTCTCACCTGAAGCAGTATTGGTGGATGCAAGAACCAAGTTTCTGCATCCAAAGACTAGTTTGATGTCTCGAGTGCCTTAGAGCTACCTCTGCGCATATCGATAGACTTCTAGGGCTCATTACTGTAACTAAGATAAAGTGGCCTTTAGACCTTCACGAAGGTCCATGATCAGTCCTTACGGACCTTAAACAATCGATTTACCTACTTTCGAGCATCAACAATAAACCCTAGATCGGAGTTCATGTAGATCTACTTAATTCATTAGAAAACATAAGAGAAATGGCATGTAACTTCACAGAAGTGGCTAAGCATTCATTTAATACATTATTAAGACAAATTTAGTGAATTCATGTAGCATTCGATCATTATTTCATAAAACATATCATTAATCGTCAGCATATAACGTAAACATATACAGTGGAAATACATAATAATTCTTTGAAAGACTGCCCTTATTAATATTAAGTCACTGATTATAGACTCTCCTACCCTGCGCACACAACTGCAAGGTTCTAAGCACTCAGCTGTGGACTCTACCTAGGCCTCCTGTGCACTTAGTTGTAGGTGCCTTCCCTTCTCTATCTAAGCACAAGAAGCAGAGCCTTCCTTCCATAGGTCTTGCCTAAGACAACAAAACTCTTAATGTACTCAATTCTCTATCTAAACTTACCTCTAAGAATAATTAAGACTCAATTATTTATAGCTTTCCTAATACAATACCATGGCCCTCGACTCATGGGTGAGTGTTCAAAACCGACCAAAAACAAGGGGCTAGGGCCCCTTTGACTCTATCTATTTGCGCACTTTGTGTCCACATTTTGCGAATAATTTACATCCTTTACAAAATTATTTACAAAAATGACTAAGTTTAATTCAATTCTACCCTTGGGGATCCCATCCTAGAGGCCCTGAACACAAATATCATGACTTTCCATCGAGTCACTGAGCTAGTTGTTCCACTTTATCGTGGAGTTAGTTGAATGCCCTGGTTAATGCCTGAAGCTCCACGATACTCTGTGCTACTGCTTGTTGTACATCCTAGACTACTTTATTTTTGGTTGGCCCTTCTACTATAAGTTGTGTAGTCCTCTGTGTCTAGTGCATGACCTTCAACTTCTCATGGATGTTCTATGAAAACTGGTGGGCTTCCTTTGTTTTTTGTTTGCGGAGTGCTTCACCTTTGCAGTGGGTTGCTTTTGTTTTGCAGTTGTGGGCTTTGGCCAAGGCGATCTTGGCGCTATAGGAAAAGACGCCAGAGTTTTCATACTTCTAACTTCTAGTCCTGGCACGTTATAAACAACAACACCTGAACTCATAGCTTCGGTGGGGTTAGTGCCAAGCATTCTTTCAATGAAGAGCTCTTGGGCTATTTTTTGGCCCTCATTTTTGGTCCAGTTTTGCTTAAGAAATCATACTTAATTTCTATAATTTCCATCCATTTACCATCACATCCACCTAATTTTGATGTATTTATGCACATTCAGGTACTTAAATTTAATTTTTCAATTTTTAGAAGTTTTTATGAAAATTGAATTTCAAGTGCATTTCTGGACAGAATCAGAAATTCCTGCAATAACTATATGGATGTCATATTTGTAAGACACCTTGGCATAAGTTGGATACATTTATGGAAATATTGGGAACTAGTATTAAAATAACTCCTATTGGTTCAGTTAAACCAAGGTTAATCAGACTCGGTCAAAGATGGTCAAATAGGACCAGTCATTTAGAAAATCCCTAGGAAATAGGGCAGTTTTATGATTTCATGGGATTTTCCATATTTTTAGTTTTAGGTTTGATGAGTTCAAGTTGGATTGGTGGATATTGATAGACATATTTGTTAGAGATACTTTAGATTAGCTTGTTTCATAATTTTCTATTTAAGCCAAAACTTTGAAGGCTTATGTATGTAGAATTTGTATAATTTTATGTTGAGACATCTGAATATTTGAAGTTAATTTGAGGAACCTGTTCTACTTTAATTTTGCTTTTAAATGGTGTGGATGATTGATTAAAGTTACAGTAGTTGACAATATCTTCAAGTGTGCAAAGCAAGGGTGGAGGGTCCCCACTCCAAACTAAGTACACTTCATTGTTAAACTAGCTTTATTTTCATAAACTAGTTGCTTCAGATTTGTTTAGTTCTTTTGCTTTAGATTTGCTTACTTGATTTGATGTATGATGATTTATGTTTGCTAACGAATTTTGGATTATTTAACATCTTTATATGAAGGGACAATCCAACGTTCAAGTTGAACCCTCCTTCTATTTGATTAATGAATAAAAACTAGAGTTCATATTTCTCTCTTTCAAGTAGTTTTATGCAATTTCAGTTTTCTAACAATAGCATTATGATGAATGATTTGTGATGAGGAATATCAAGGATCTCCTAAGTTAGGAGCCACTTCATCTCACATGTATTGCATCAGTGAATTAGAAATTATTTAATTAGATTTATATTTACAATATGTATTTCCTTAGTTCTTCATATTTTATCTTCTAATCTTGATTACATCTGGTATCCATACATTTTGGACATGCCTCCAATTTTTACAAACATAGATTGATAATGAAATACTTGTGTTAATTTTTGTTAATAAATTATCCCAACATTTCTTCTGAACAATTTTCAAATGAGGGGCATGACACAAATTCTCCCCAGAACGCTCGACTCACATGCATAAGATGGAAAAAGGCTCCAACAATTCTTAGAATGCACAGTGTTCTCTCTGGGAGTAGCACGGCTAATTTATAGAGGTGTTTGAATTCAAACTTTACTGTTCACCCCAAATTCTGATAATAAATGTTACTTTGGCGGGAGATCTTCAAATATTTTTTCACTAATTGCCACCTCCTCACTCCTCTTAACCGCTTTCTGGCTGTCAAATCAGGAATAGTAACTCCAAAGATCATTTTCCTACTTGGCTATGTGGTACCTTCCCTCATGGCGTAGTGTCCTGAGTGCATCTTCATCTGGTGCATCCTTGTCACTCATCGTGCAGCACGGGGGCTTCATTGGGGAAGAAATATCATACCACGTGAGTTCATATTGGTGGATATATATTGAGTGAAAAATGACATAATATATTGGGGGATATATAAGGGGTAAAGGGTTTTTATATTGGAAAATATAAAAAATGAAGCTTAAAGTTAATGAAAAAATATAAAGGGGTAGAAAAAATGTTATGATAAAATGGATACCTATAAGATCTAGTGAAAATAGGGGTTTTTTTAATTGGGAAACTATATTGGGTTCATATTGGTACGGGGTTAAAAAATATGATTTTTAAAGGGAGTTTCCAATATGTAGTCAAATTAAGGGTTTTTTTAATATGCCATGAATGCACGTGATATGTCAGAGGTTCACTAAGTGAGTCCCCTGTGTCATGCAGGCAGGTTGATGCCTTGTCCTCCAAACCAAGTAGTGTAGTTTATAGTCCCACGCTCCCTTGCAACTGCCTGGAGTACTAAGTCTATCATGCTGCCATATAGTCATTGCATAGGATCCCTTGTATATAGCTTCAGCCTGCTCCCATTCACTTTTCCCAGGAATGGATCTCCATTCAGCTTCGCGAGCTGAGCTGTGCCACCATTTTTAATTTCTTTGTAAATATATGGTCCTAGCCAATGCATTTGGAATTTATCCAGAAATTCAATGAACTTACTATCATATAACAACATAAGATCATTTACCTTGAATATGCAAAGTTGATATGGTGATCATACCACGATTTTTCATGTTCCTTTTGTACTTGTTGGTGGAATCCTGCCAAAAATCGATCATCATCTAGCTCCATCGGCATCACTGCTTCGACACCATAGACCAATCTGAATGATGTTTTTCCTATTAGTTTCTTATAGGTTGTCTTATAGGCCCATAGCACTACAGGTATGCACACATCCCATTCATTCCATTGTGTGCTATAGATAATTGTTAGCATGCTCTCCAAAATTTTCTTAAAAGCTTCGACTGTCCCATTTTCCTTTGAGTGATATGGTGTACTCTTTTGATGATAGACATGGAATTCCTCTATCAACGCGCTAATCGTTTCATTCAAAAAGTTTGTACCCCTATCACTCATAAAAAATTTTGGGCACACAAACCTTGTTAAGACATGTTCCAACAAGAATTTTGTTACCGTAGCCCCTGTACAATCTTTTACCAATAGTGCTTCCGCTCATTTGGTTAAATACTCCATCGCAGTGATAATGTAGTGCGCACCCATTTTCTTTCCAGGTGGCTGAATTGGTCTGATAAAATCAATTTCCTACTTCTCAAATTCCTGTAAAGATACCTGAGGATGTATTAGTAGTTCATCCCTTTGTGATGGTCTGCCAATCCTTTGACATGCATCACACACCTTACAGTATGCTTTGGAATCCTTGTGCAATATTGGCCAACATAAACCTGCGAGAAAAATATTATGCACAGTTTCTTTTCCCGCATAATGGCTTCCCACAACTCCTACGTGAGCCTCAGCAAGGACCAATTCACGACAGATGGTCTGGTCCAGCATTCAACCTCCCCATCTTCATGATCACTTCAAAGTCATACTCTTGAAATAATAACAATCATCTGCAAATATTTTCCCCCAACATAGGCTTCTTGACCAAGTATTTTAAGGAAGAATGATCTGTATACATCTTGAAATTCCCTCCCAATAGATAACTCTTTAATTTTTGCAGCGTGTAGACCATGGCCAACCCTTCGTGCTCTATTGTTGAATAATTTTTCTCAACCTTGGATAACTACCTACTTGCGAAGGCTACGGGGTGGCTTAGTTCTCCTTCACCTGTCTGTGTGAGTACTGCACCTAGCGAAATGCAAGAATCATCCACATGTACATGAAAATTCTTTTTCCAATCGGGAAATACGGAGATTGGTGCAGTTACCATCTTTTCTTTCAACACATCTAAGTTGCGCTGACATTCTTCATCCCAGTAGAATGTCGCATCCTTCTTTAGAAATATCTCCATGGGTGAGGTAATTTGATCATAAGATTTGATGAATTTTCTATAATATCCTGTGTGTCCTAGCCTCACATGCAGCTGCTTGACATTCCTAAGGGCCGCCAAGTTCACAATCACCACAATCTTTGCAGGGTCCACCATCAATCCTTGCTTGCACACAACATGACCTAGCAAGATCCCAAAAGGAACATAAAATATACATTTTTAAAAATTCAGCGCTATCTAGTATCTTCAACATGTATCCAACATAAGGCGCAAACTTGCCACATGGTGCTTCACGAAGCCAAACACCTTCCAACATCAAAGTACACTTCTAGGAACTTATGAATGAATTCTCATAACGTCACTATGACTACGTGGGGAAATAATGCAGGTGTGTTCTTCAACTCAAACGGAATAATAGTGTACTGAAAGAAACCCCACTCCATTGTGAAGGTGGTTTTGCTTCTATCCTCTGGGGAAATATTAATCTGATGATACCTGAAAAACCCATTAGTAAAGGAATAAGCCTCCTACCCTCCAACATTCTCTAACACTTTGTCTGTAAAAGAACGTCGTAAATGGATCGTGGACACAGGAATCATTAAGCTTCTGTAGATCTATAAAAAACCTTATTTTTCCCTTTTGTTTCTTCTCTTAGACCACCATCGGGCTCACCCAATCGAACTCTTCAATAGGTTCTATAATGTTTTCTCCAACATTCTATCCAACTCTTGGCGAACCTTCTCCTTATACTTAGGATTAAGATGATAAGGACTACGCTTAACAGGCTTCATGTTTGGCTTCAATGTGATCTTCATAATGCCCAAACCACCAAGTATGCCCTTTAAATCTAATAACTTAGTGTGGAAGAGATCTCGGTATTCGCGAAGTAATTCAACAACTTTGTCTACTATAGCATCATCCTAATAGTCTCCGATCTTTGCGAATTTCGGTTCTTCTTCGGTACCAATTTTTAATTTCTTTGTTTTCAAAGGTGGGGAGATGTCTGGGTTCTCCACTGGTGGGCCTTCGAGTTCACGATTCCCTTTTGTCTCTGGAATATTGATATTCCTCGGGTCTTCTTCCTCCTCTTTAGCAGTCACATTATAGCATTCCATTGTGTAGCGCAACTGGGTGCTCCAATCTGGTTGGGTCCATTCGATAGGTTCCTTCGATGTTTTGAAGATAAACGCTTTAATATCTTGAAGTGCTTCATCAATGCTTGCAAAGCCATATTCTAAGTTGAAAATCAATAAGAAACCTTCCTTCAATGCATCCCATTCCGCAGTGCCGCGACGGAGCTCTATTTCAAGATACTAGTTCCTGGGGATTGTATATAAGGTATGACAAAATATATGTACCCATTCTGGCTATGGTTCCTTCCCCCGTGCCTTAGTCCACTTTGCTAGGTGATCATGTATATCATCCCTTCCATTGTACTTCTCAGTCATTCTAGTATTAGCATGAAAAAACGTAGCTTCATCATTCTCCTGTAATCTTGCCATCCAACAAAACTATCCTTATGCGTACCCCACCATCATGCAGGTGTAGCACGCAGCACCAACTCCAATGCTTGAAAGCGGTGGTCCTTAGGGACTTCACACTAAAATTCATCTAAAAACATATTTACATCAGTCAAACCATCATAATAAGGTAACTTTCTTACCTCAGATGAAACATAGCGCATTAACTTCGTCATCATATTGCATCGTAATGTAGACACTTCATGTAAGCATTTTGCCAATGTTCTAATTCCTCATTTGAATCAGAAGTGCAAGAACTCTCCCGATCCCATGCAATTCATCCATTTGTCATTGGATTGATCCAATCCTGATCTCGCACTATTATCTTGTAGATTTGATCCAATTCATTGTCACTTTCCACATAATCAGGAACAAGTTAAGTATAGTGTGCCCCTTCTGCTGGATCCAGTGGTGCTATAACCCTAAGTGACTTTCTTTCAAACGACACTGTCCTCTTCTTCATATTAATGACCCCATTCATATCAATAGCCTATTCGATTCCTAGGAGCACGAGGTAGGGATTACTGTCATCGACAATTGTTGGCATTATGGTTCTGGTATGATTATATGTTTCAGATGTTGTACTTGATGGCAACACCCATGGCATGGCTCTCATTTTGATGAAAATAAAGTACGCAGGAGAACAGTTCAGGAGGTGCGTACCCGCAGGTATACCATGCAGGGACAACATCCAAATACGCGGGTTACCCATTCATGGGGTGTGTACCCCAGTGCACACATTCCAAGGCAGTTAAGCGCCCACACGTGGGGTTTCTCATGGTATTTAGCCAACAGTATTGGGTTATCATGGTTTTGGTCCGTGGTATTGTTTATTTTATTATTTTTATTGAGCCCCATGATCCTTGATTTGAGGAAGAGATAGCCTATATAAAGCAAAGGAGATCATTTGGTTTGCGCATCTTTTGTTTAATTGAATATCTTAAGATCTGATTTATTGCGTTCTCGGTTCTTAAAAGATTGATCTATAAAGGAGAGGTTAGAAGCGAATCTACGAAGGGTGATCTCTTGAGCACAAGTTCAGATCTGAGCATATGAGGTTATTTCAGCCCTAGTCCAAGGTACGCAAAGGCGCCGAAGGTTCTGTGCGTGGGTACGCAGAGGCGCGAAAGGTTCAGTGCGTGGGTACGCATAGGCACCGAAGGATCAGTGCGTGGGTACGCAGAGGCGCCGAAGGTTCAGAGCGTAGATACGCAGAGCAACAGTGGTTCAGGTGCGTGCCTTCTGTAGCAGCACGCGGCGCGATTATTATTTTGGGTGCATACCTGCTGTGAAAGTACGCGGCGCAGTTATTCTTTTGAGTGCATATCTCTTGGGAAGTACGCGGCGCGATAGTGCCATTGGGTGCGTACTGTACGCAGATCAGTGAAAGGAGCAGTGCGTGGCCACGCTGTTTAGCAGAAGGATCTCTGCGGGTATACACAGAGAGGCAGAGGGGGAAGTGCGTAGCAACGCAGGCCAGTAAAAAGAAAAACCGCGTATCTGTGTTAAGATCTTCTGTTGGTTGAATTTTTCTGTTGATAAGGTGTTCTGGGTTCTGTTCTATTATTGCTGATTTGGTTATTGCAGTTGACTGTATAATTTACATGTACTTGATGATCATTTGATGTATATGGATCCAGTTTGAAAATTTATGAAAAGTGGTCCTTGAAAAGAAATAGGGGGTTGTAGCTCCCTTCCAGGAGAGACTGGAAAACAAGAGAGAGTTGTAGCTCTCTGTAGGTTGCAACCTGCGTACTGGTAAAGGACTGCACAGTACAAGACCATTGTAAAAGGAGTTTCTAATTTGAAAGAAGATAGAGACATATTGCAGCAGGTGGTTTTCACCCACATTGGGTTTCCACCTTATATCTGGTGTTCTTTGATGTGACTGTCTGATTTTCTTGTTCATGCTCATTATTTATGGTATTGGTATGAAAAAATAATTCAAAGTATAAATAAGAAATATTTGGTAAAAGAATTAGATAATACTGATTCACCCCCCCCCTCTCAGTATTATTGTCAACAGTCCTTTGGTAGAAGCTTGATCGCTTGAAGGAGATCTGTAGAACAATGGGAAAGAAGCTAAAGGTGAAAGCACCTCAAAAGAAGAAGACGTCTCGGAGGAACTATGACAGTGGAAGAATCGATTGGGGAATATGTGGAAGCAACACTTCAGATTCAGAATCACCTCAGAATGAAGATGAGCAAACAAAAGAACTATCAGATGAATTTTTTATCCTCTGGTGATACATTTCTCCATCCATTTGAAGATGATGAAAGTGATAGCAAAACAACTGAATTTTCTCTTATGGGTGAGAAAGAAAGATATCAAATAGAGGCAAAATTTAAAAGGCTTACAGACACAATTAGGGATCAACAAGATCTATTGCACAAAAGGGAATGTGTCTCCAAGGAAGAAGCTACCAAACTAAAAGCTCAACTAGAGGAAGGAAACAAGGTAAGGAAGCTATTCAAGGAAAAGGAAGATCAATGTCAAAAGTTGCAGGATGAAGTGACATCATTAAGAAATGAAGTAAATGAAATGAGCACAACAATCAAGAAACTCAGAGATAGATCCAGTTACTATGAAATTCTTGAAGCTAAGATCCTCTCACTAAAAGAAGATCTTGAAGAATAAAATAAGCAGAATAAAGAACTACTCCAAGCTCTTGAAAAACAAGAAAACAAAGTTCTTGAATTAAGACATGAGGTGGAAGAAGGAAGAAAAGTTGAAGGAAACATGAAGAAGCGGTATCTTGAAAAGGAAGAGCAACATCAGGTTGAGGTAAATATTCTAAAAGATAAATTAGAAGAAAAGGATAAGTTCTTACGATTTCAAGATAGTACTAAGATCTTGGATGATATTCTTAGTAGTCAAAGGTCTCCTGCTATCAAAACTGGTCTTGGTTTTCATGAATCTATTGATGATGAATCTAGTTCACATAGTAAGACAAGGAACTCTAATGCAAAATCTGAAATGATCAACAAGGAGATAAGTGGTCAACCCCAGCAGCAACCAAGGAAAGAAATTCTTCAAAGAAAATCTTTTGTTCCTAACTATGGAAGTGATAAACGGTTATTTCCTCCGATGAGTAATGTTGAATGTTATGAATGTCATAATCTTGGACATATTGCAGCCAGATGTAGAAGAAGAATAGTTCAAGGCCGTCACACAGAAAGATCATCACGTTCCAGGTACTTTAAGGGATATTGCTTTGCTTGCAATATGTTTGGTCACAAAGCTATTGACTGCTATAGAAGGAATATGAAACATATGAGATGTTATGCATGTAACAAGCTTGGACATATAGCAAAGGAATGCAGGAACAAAGTATGGGAACCATACCAAAATGAGAAAACATCATCACACTTGAAGATATGGAAGAAAAAGGAGGTATAGTCATAAAGAGGTGGCACAACACAATGCACATACATGAAAGACTTCGAGGAAGCTGAAAGTGTGAAACTTCAGTATTCTAAATCTCATATGGAAGTTTCATGAAGATAAGTAGCGTATATACGCGAGTTAGACACTGCACAGTTCCGTATATGTTAGTTTGAGGAAAAGCAGTGGGACAGGCGTGGGTACTATCCTTGATGATGAAGATCAAAGTACTATAGGTTAACAGTATTGCATCACAGTTCAGGCTCACGGAATGAAAGAAAAAGAGTTATATGCAGGTTTAGCTTGACCAAGCTGTGTATATACACAGGTTCATTGAGCAGAAGACACGTATGCGTATACATGCACTTTCACATAAGGAAAAGCGCGTACATGTTGGAAACTAAGTTTTTGGTCCATGGTATTTGGTCCGAGGTATTGACCCCAGGTATTTTGACCAAGTTATTGGTTCTAAGTGGTTTTGGACCATGGTATTGAGTAACACCTAAGACTATAAAAGGAGGAGAAGATCATTAGGCAAAGGCATTGAGAAAGTCTTGAATATATGATGAAGTGTGAGATCCAGTATGCAGGTTATGGGTTTATGATGCTTTTCTTGATCTGAGCCAAAGAGGAATCTCAGCGGTAGATGGAAGACAAGATCCAATGATGGATCGGGATCTTATGCCTTGGAATGAATCATCTCTATATGGTTTGATCATGCTTATTCTAGATCTGTATACTGATGCATGTAATGTTCTGTAAATATTATGATCTGGGTATAACTCAAGTTTGGAATAGCTATAAATCATGAATGAATATTTACAAATGTATATGCATGTTGACTATGATAAACGTGTGTATATATGCAGGTTAGATACATCTGAATAGCGTATACCATATAAACTATGATGTTTGAAGTTACAGGTGATTCTGGTTGTTGATGCAAAGTCTGAGTTCTGGTGACTGTTTACTGGTGTCGGTATTCTGCATATTCAGATTGATTGATTATGTTTAGCTTCAGTGTTGATGGATGAGATCTATAATGGATCAGGACCATAATGACTTATCTTTATGTGATCTGATGGATTAGATCTTGTTGCTAACATATGTATTATCCTTGTATATGTAATTATCTGGGTATGTCTGAAGTCAGGAAGCGCAGCGAAGTTATAAGTAAGTAACTGATGACATATATGTTGGTTTGCTTTGGTGAAGTTGCGTATACATGCTGGTTCGGCACTTCCAAGTAGCGTGTACACTCTGATGCATGATATCTGATGATACAGTTGGCTCTGAATATTGTTGCAGAGTTCTGTGCTCTACTCTGTGTTCTGGTGACTACATTTTGTTGACAGGGTTTCAGTGATTCAGTAGTGGGTGATTTAGAGATTGATGATGCAAGTGGTGATTGATTTTGTGCTTCAATGATATTGATGGGTCCAGTATGAAAATTGGATGAAACGTGGCCTTCAGATTATGATGTTGTGTTCCATGAGTATCCAATCTGAAAATTTATGAAACGTGGTACCTGGAGGAAGAAAGAGAAGGTTGTAGCCTTTTGTAGGTCAGCGCCTACGTACTAGTACATCAGCTAGTACAAGAGCTAAGGGGGTTGTAGCTCCCTTCCAGGAGAAGTTGGAGAACGAGAGAAGGTTGTAGCCTTCTGTAGGTCGGGACCTACATACTAGTACATCGGCTAGTACAAGAGCTAAGGGGATTGTAGCTCCCTTCCAAGAGAAGCTGGAGAACGAGAGAAGGTTGTAGCCTTCTGCAGGTAGAAGCATGTGTACTGGTATAAGGCTGCTCCAGTACAGAAATATTGTAAAAGGAAGTTTCTTATTAAAGGAAGATAGAGACGAATTGTAGCAGGTGGTTTTCATCCACATTGGGTTTCCACTTACATCATGGTGTTCATGTGTGCATCTTGTGTGTGATGATCTATTCTGTTTTACTGCACCTGTTTATTGTTCATATGGTTAATGAAGTTATGATGCACTAACTAAAGATCAACATTTAATGGATTAACTGAATCATAAGTTTATTGAATATGCGCTAGTTGCATTAGACACAGTTGCATGTACATGTGGGTTGCCTTAACTGAAGTAGCGTATATGAATCTGAGTGTGGAAATGAAAAATTGTTAAATTAATAATACTGATTCACCCTCCCCCCTCTCAGTATTATTTCCAACATATAATCCATCGAACAACCAATAAAATTAAGTCCAAATTGGATGGGAATTTTTTTTTATTTACTAGGATGTCTTAGGTCCCCATTCCAAGTGGAATCACTCAAAAAGACCTTTGTTATCCCATGCTAAAAAATAGCAGAAGATTACTAGTCGAAAATCTAGAAAGTCGAGAACTAGTGAGCTAGTAAATCTATAAAATGTCTAACATAATCAAGTGCAAATGAAATGGGGAAATTTTTTTTATGAACAAGAATGTTTTTGTGATCTAATGCAAGTGGAACCAACTTGATTGAAGCTAGTTATCATGCTCTAAAAATAATATAAATTTACTGCTAGTTGCCACAAAGGAGTTCCAGAAATCAAGATTTGGGAATAAGAAGACTAATCTAAGTAGCTCAATGATTAATATGACCTTCCAAATATTTTCCAAGGATGAAATGATGCTTTTTATTCTGCAAAATAAATTACATCAATCATTTAACCCAATCCTACAACAAGAAATCATTAATACTAAATGCAAAATTAGAAAGAAATAAAAACAAGAGATGCATGTAAATAAGAAGTGAAAAGAAGGAAAGAAAATAAAACATAAGGGCTCTGAGGCTCTTGGGATGGCCAAGCCAAAGGAAAATTAGATACCTATGGAGAAGAACAAGATTTAGAAACTGAACATGATACCAATCTTCATTATTTCGTCAATACAATTACATCCCTGCAAGAAAATACAATGGAGCTGCAAAAATACGAATTCCCTCCACAAGAACACTAATGAAAATATATATCTAGAGGAAAATTCGACTTGGCACTTATAAAAAATGATTAGGAATTATTCCCCATGAATGGAGGAAGATTTCCCCACCAAAATCCCTTTATTAGTGGATCTAGTTCCCAATACTAGGAATCTGCATTAAATGGCAGGGAACACATTCCTAGATTTTCTAAATCATTGGAGTTCCACAATCTGTGCCATAATTCCATAATATCTTGTTGATTTATTATTTAATAGTGATCCTCCTGTAGTAGGGAGTAAGTCCCTAAATTATCTCCTCCAAATCTTCATAATCTGCCCAATATTCTCATAATATTCCACAAAAATAAATAATATTAGGCACAAATATGAAATTATTCATAAACCTTCCTAATGAATATATTAAAGTTAAAAATACATTATCTAATGCAAAAAGAGAGGTTTAATGTGCTGAAGGATGGTCATAGGCCTTAATTTATGTTTAATTTAGAGGCATGGGCCTTAATTTATGTCTAATTTAGAGGCCCATCAACAGATACTTCTTCCTAAAAAATCTCTCGAACTCACTCCAAGTTAACTCCTCATCTTGAATGCCTCTGACATTCTTCACATCTTCCCACCAAATGTCTGCTTTAGCTTTCATGTTTCCTAAATAATCATGAAATCTGAAGAATTTATTCATCCCAAGCAACCAAGCTTCTGCATCATGTGACTTATTCATTTCTCCATCAAATGTAGGGGGATTTTCTTTCTTAAACTCTTTTACCAAATAATTTTTCTCACTCCTCCTATATAGGTGGTGACGATGATGACCATACTATCTCTCTAAACTAGAACTAGGATAGAACCCATGATCACTAGCCCTCTGGTCAGGTGTATCTAGAAATCTTCCATCTCTGATTGTATCCTCTCTATCCAATTTGTGTCCTAATCGAGACATGTTGCCATATGCACCATTTGTAATATCCTCTTTTCCATGACTGATCCTAAGTGGTCCCTATCTCTGAAAATCTGAAAAACTATGAAGAATCACTGCACTGACCTCTTCTTGCTTCTCATGTGCCCTAGAAATTATTTCCTGTGACTGAATGATCCTATGATTATCTTCTTTATAAATTCTTATCTTTTCCTTTAAACTTCTCAATGTATTTTCTATGTGAGGGGAGTACTCATCACCATGTTTCTCATTTGATCTATAGGGAGAATCACATGAACTGTAGTCCACCATTTTTCTTGTCATCTTTGATCTTCTTCCTGTAAACGTATTATGCTAGATAAACCAAATAGAACCAAAATAAAGCATACCTTAGTGAAGTTCAGGGGAGGCTATCTCGTTTGCAAGATCAATCTAGCTTAGCACAATACAAGTATATATATAATGAAATCATCATATCAATCATCTCAATGTCAACATCATCACTTCTACGTGACGACGCAACTGCAACAATGACCATCACCATGCATACATAACAAGCACATATTCAAACTACATGCATGCATTACCAACACATCCCACCCATCCAGTTCAATTGTTGAACATAGGAGCTCTGATACCACTATATAACACCCTCCTCCCACACTTACCCAAGTTCACCGGACCACCATGGTAAATATGTGAGGAAGGGTTAATATTATATGACTCAACCTACTAAGTAAAGTTAAGGAAGTGGAATCGATAAATTGAAATCTTATTGATTGTTGCGCGCAGGATCCCCCAAGGCAAGTTTTGGGCTTAAAGCCCAAGTTTTGACTACGTCCGAGGTAAAGACTCTGCAAAGTGTGGGCACGGAGCGTGAAGATGTAATTGAGTCACAGGGTTGTTTGCTCTTACTTTTGTAATGAAATGTCGGCTTGAGAGTTCTACCCATGGTCCGTGGACCATGGGATTGTATAAATAGAGTGACGCTCTAAGAGTAGAGACAACTTATTAGATCTAAGAATCTAAGAGAAGATGAAGCATTGAGTCTTGGTTGAAGTGTAAAGTCATGTCTTGGGTCGTAGGATAGGAGAAGGCTCTGCAGCTAAGTGCGCAGAGGCCTAGTAGTCCGCAGCTGAGTGCACGAACCCCTGGAGCTAACTACGCATGGTGAGTTGAGTCTGTAACCGACTGATAAGTAATAAAGAAAAGTTCTTATAATTTTGTGCACCTTTTTTCCTGTTTTATGCATTGAATTATATTGGATATAAATACCAAGTTATTGTTTATTTGTTGCGCGAACTTATATGAATGTGTTGAATAAGCGAAGATAAACTAAGTATCGATTTAAGCAAAGTTAACTAACAGTTATAAGAGGATAAGTAAGATTCGTTGTAGAACTTAGGAAAAGAGTGCAGATCACTACCTTAGTAGCGTGAAATCACCTCAGCCCCTGATTAAGGGTTGCGCGAAGGCAATCGAGATAGAGTGGGAAGGCCTCGCAGGTCAGGGAAGTGCGCGGAGTGACCTACGCGAAGCTATTCTTAGTTGTACTAATTCGACCCCTCAAACATCTCAAGGATGCGGAAACTTGGTTCCAGCATCCCCCCATACTACTTTGGGTGAGACCTCAATCTGCGCTCCCTGGGCTGTTGCCGAAAGGGCCAGTAGTACAAGGATTTGTTTGGCTAATTAACTCTGAACATGGGTCAGGCCCCATCAATCCAACAAATGGTTTCGTTGTCAGGACCAGAATCTACATAGAGATGTCTGATGTCACATCACTGGAATCAAACTAAGAAAGAGATTAAAGAGTGGTTGGACAGGAAAATTCACGAGTTCACGACGCAGGAGAACATGAATCTGTGACTATCGAAGGAAGAGTGGTTAGACTGCTACCTATACACAAAGACCCACAGAATTTTCTTCGCATCTTTCCCTACTGAGCTGTACAAGTGGATCGTGAAGCTAGTAGATAGCCAAGGAAGGTGGAAGCTCGACGGACCTATTGTGTGGAACCCAGAGTTGGTGCGCAGATTGGAAGCATCGGAGGATAAGATTATGCACGTTGTTGATCACTGGCTCGATCGGATTATAGGAGGATTCATTACTGAGTTTGCGATAGATACTTCGATTAGCTATAGCGAGGCAGAGTGACGCTTTCTCAAGGGACTGCGAGGGAAGTACGTAAGGTCTCTAAACAATTGGATTAAAATGTTATTGTGTGAACAGAGGATTATGTAGCTACATTGATAATCTGAATGCGAGAATCACAGTTATCCAAGTTGCACTAACTAGGGAGTTTAGTAGGCCAAAGTCAAAAGCGCAGTCGATCATTAGGTTCAAAGAGATCATGATGCTACCAGGCGAGATTCCTTAGGAGCTGGATCAGCGGCTGAGGTGCATGATTCACGAAGCTAACATGACTCTAACGGATGAACAACACTGTGAATGGTTTGTATCATCACTATCGCCGCATTTGAGGAACGCGTTGTCACAGAAAAGGTTAACAACTCAGGCAGAGGCTTTAGAGATCGTGATGAGTCTGCATGAGACCCTAATACAGGATCCTAGCTTGGGAGTTCAATAGATCTATGCGTAGTTGAAAAACTTATGCCTTGAGATGTAGAGTCTAAAACAAGACAGAACAGTCTTACCAGAAGCACGCGAAGAGGTGTGGTGTGTAAAATGCAAAATTTAGGGTCATGATAAAGACCACTGCCTGGTATTTGCGAATTACCTCGCGAGAGGGGGACCGATGCTGTTAAGACCATAAACACAAGCAGGACCAAGCGCGGTTCCTGCTTTTTGGTGCACGATTTGTCAAATAGGGGGAAAGAATGCTACAGACAACTGCCATTTGTTGCAAAAGTACATGCAAAACTCGCAACAGTTATTCTGTAATTTTTGTAGATCGGTGGGACACGATGAGCGCACATGTAGAAGTTATGAGTTAATGATGTATAGAACTCCCACCTACAGGGTTCAAGCCAAAACGCATCCCCTAGACCAAGGCGTAGGGATGGCGCAAATCAGATTCCAAGCGCGCAAACAAGGTCGAGGTGGAGGAGGAGTTGGGAGAGGTCGCGGACAACTGATATGCTACAATTGCAGAGGGCCAAGACACTATGCCCGCGATTGTACAAATCCAACGCGTCCATCATGTCTATATTGTACCTTGTTTGATCATGAGACGAAGGATTGTCCTATGCTGATAGTTAGGCTACACGACAAGGGAGTGCTACCACCTCCACCGACTCAGAACCTGCAAATGATGAGGTCTGAGCTACGTGAGGATGAACCAAATGTGAATATTTTGCTCTGAAGTGGAACTACGATGGGACATGATAAAGGCAAACAACGCGAAGAAATTACTTGGGCTCGCAAAACTCCAGCGAAACAAGCGGAGTTTGATTTGGAGCACACTCGAGAAACCTTTATGGAATCTAAGAAGAGCTTCATTGATGCCTCCACTTCAGGAAGCAAAGATAGACCGCAACGAAAGATGGATCCATCGATGCTCACAATGTTCCTAGAAATATGCATGAAGCTACTGCGTGACAGTAAGGCTATAAAGGGATTACAGGAACTCATTAACAGATGCGCGGGAACCGTGCAAGGAGAACCGCGCGTAGTCCAAAAGATTGGAAAACACAAGACAAGGACAGGAAGAGAATTGAGGTTAACCACGTAGATTGGAGAATATGAGATGGACCAAGTAATTTTGGATTTAGGTTCGGACACAAATGTTCTGCCGAAGCAGACATGGGAGCGCATGGGGATGCCTATGCTGCAGTGGTCTCTTATTCAGCTATGCATGGCAAAGCAACAGAAGATAATACCCCTGGGGTGATTGCAGGGAATTACTATGGATATTGAGGGAGAGAGGGCACTCGCAAATTTTGAAGTGATAGAGATTGTTGATGACAACAATCCCTACCCCACACTCTTAGCAATTGATTGGGCCACTAACATGAATGAGGTGATTAATCTGAAAAAAATGCAAGATGATTTTCGAAAATAAATCTCTACGCGTAGTAATATCATTGGACCCTGCTGAGGGATCGTGCTACACTGAGCTAGTGCGTGACTATGAAAGTGACGATGATTTGGACTACACCTACAAGATAACTGCACGAGAGCAAGACTGGGTAAATCCCACTGCAAATGGACAAATTTCATGGGAGCGTGAAAGACCCTATAATTCATATTTGAATGAGGAGATAAAGCAGTGGCAGAACAAGTTACATGAGGTAACCATGTTAAACTGTAATATGATGACAAGATCATTGTGTTGTGTATCAACGGAAACGGGAGATTTACCCACTTACGATGGATTAGGAGAGGTAGATGCATTTTTGGACCAACTTGAAAGGGAGGTGCCAGAAAAACAACGATT
Organism: Pinus taeda; assembly: GCA_000404065.3. NCBI lineage: Eukaryota > Viridiplantae > Streptophyta > Pinopsida > Pinales > Pinaceae > Pinus > Pinus taeda. Next base: position 50,965 of record APFE030983364.1, read on the forward strand.
CGAAGCCTTGAATTGGGTACCGAGCGCTACGCCCACGAGGTGGTGGGGTACGCACAAAGGGATCTTTGAAGACTGGTATGCATGTAGGAGGATGATGCACACATGGTTTGGACAGCCTAGAGTATGATTCATAGATAAATACAATGGGTAGGATGATCTGTACAGGCATCTGACTAAGTGGATGTAGGCATATGGAGAAAAGCCTCAACCTGAATGGGTGCTCCTGTTCTATCACACCCTGGATGTTATACCAATGAACTGGTATATAGAGACAGAGCTCTGACATGGAATGAATGAATGGGATGTCCTATGCGAAGGGTTCGTGATGACTTTCAACTTTGAGGATGGATGGGATAGTATTGATGAAGCACTACAAGAAGTAAAAGCAGCCATCTTTAGGATGCCGCAGGGGTTAGCAGAAATGATTCAGCCTAACTGGGTTGCTCAGCGACGTTGCGCATTGGAGTGTTATAATGTAACTACTGAGGAAGAAGATGAAGATCCTAGGAACATTGATATTCTAGAGACAGAAGGCCAATGCAAGGTACAAGGACCACAGATCAAGAACCCTGACATAACTGCGCCAATAAAGACTAAGCAGGTAAATATTGGTACAGAAGCGGAACCTAAATTCAGAAATAGATGGGACTACTAGGACGCCACGACAGTGGATAAAGTCACTAAACTACTCTACGAGTATCAAGACTTATTCTCGACCAAGTTCACGAAATTAAAGGGAATAATCGAAGACTTAGGGGTAATGTGGATCACGTTAAAACCCGACGCAAAGCCAGTAAAGCAGAGACCGTATCACCTAAACCCGAAATACAAGGAGAAGGTCCACGTAGAATTAGATAAGATGCTTGCGGCAGGAATTATCAAGCCTGTCGAGGAATTTGATTGGGTAAATCTGATGGTGGTACAAGAAAAGAAGCAGAAGGACGAAATAAGAATATGCGTGGATTTCAGAAAGTTGAACGATGCATGTGTACATGATCCATTCCCAACTCTGTTCACCGATAAGGTGTTGGACAACGTTGGCGGTCAGGAAGCATATTCTTTTACTGATGGGTTCTCAAGGTACCACCAAATCATAATCACGCTGGAGGATAGGAGTAAGACAACCTTTGCAACAGAGTGGGGTTGCTTTCAATACATTGTTATACCATTTGGACCGAAAACCATCGCGTCCAAAAAACATGTGCGAAAATCATGCACAAAACCATAGGTGGGTCCGCCCAACCTAACATAGGGTCCAAAACCAAAAATTTTTGGGGCGCTGCCCCGGACCCCATAAAGTGGGGTTACGGGTACCCCTCAAACCCCCTGTTAACTATGTGGAAAGAATATAACACAACCCAACAATCTCCCACTTGTTGTTTTCTTTCCACAGGGGGCCACAAGAGAGCCTAGTCATTTTTCCAACCCTAAAACACCCATTGTTTCTCTACACCAAGAGAACTTCTCAGAGCTCATAGATTTTGTCAATGCATCTGCAGTATTCTTCAAAGTGTCCACCTTTACCAGCAACACCTTTTTGCTTCTATCATATCCCTCACAAAGTGATACTGAACATCAATGTGCTTTGTCTTTGAATGATAAGCAGGGTTCTTTGCCAAGAAAATTGCACTTTGGCTGTCACAGTCTATCCTTATAGCTCCCTGTACTAACCCCATACTTGAACACATTCTCTGCAACCAAACTGCTTCCTTGCTTGCATGAGTGGCTGCCATGTATTCTGCCTCTGTAGTTGATAGTGCCACTACAGATTGTTTCTTACTCATCAACTGACTGCACCTCCAAATAGGTTAAACACATACCCACTTGTAGATCTTCTCTGATCCAGATCTCTAGCCCAGTCTACATCAACAAAGCCACGGATATCCAACACTCTGTCCAATCCTGGTCTTCCTTGGTAGCACAAACCATAATCCCTAGTGCCACGCAAATACCTGAAAACCCGCTTCACTGCTGTCCAGTGCTCCTTCCCTGGTTTTGACATAAACCTGCTCAATACTCCCACTGCATGTGCAATGTCTGGTCTAGTACAGACCATGGCATACATCAAGCTACCGACTGCACTTGCATATGGAACACGGTTAATGTCCTCTTCCTCTTCTTGTGTCTTGGAACATTGTTCAGCAGATAACCTCACACTACAGGAATAGGAACCTTCACCGGTTTACTATCCTGCATATTAAACGCTCTGCAATATGTGTCCGCTCAACATAACTTCCTCTGGTTTAACCCGAGCTTCCTCTTTGCCCGATCTCTTTTAATTTCCATGCCCAAAATATAGTTTGTAGCACCGAGATCTTTCATGTCGAATTTGGAGGAACAATTGGGTCTTACAAATCCGATAATTTCTTTGTCATTTACAACCAACAACATATCATCCACATACAAGACCAGATAAATAACACGGTCACCAATTAATTTAAAAATACACACAATGATCTGCTTTGCTTCTGGTGAAGCCAAGTCCCCGTATAAATGTATCAAATTTTTGATACCACATCCTTGGTGACTGTTTTAACCCATACAGAGACTTCTTTAACTTGCATACCAGTTCTTTCTTACCCTTCACCGCAAAGCCTTCAGGTTGCTTCATGTAGATTTCCTCTTCCAAATCCCCGTGAAGAAATGTTGTCTTCACATCCATCTGTTCTACCTCAAAATCAAAAGCAGCAGCAACAGATAAAAGTAATCTAATAGAAGTTACCTTGGCAACAGGAGAAAAAATATCACCAAAATCAATTCCCGGCACCTGGGAATAACCTTTTGCTACCAACCGAGCTTTGTATTTCTCCACCTTCCCTTCTGCATTTGTCTTCTTCTTGAACACCCATTTGCTGCTTATGGGTTTCCTTCCATCCGGGAACTCCACCAGATCCCAAGCCTCATTTTTGTGCAAAGATGCCATTTCATCAATCATGGCCTCTTTCCAGAGTTTTCCATCCTCTGAATCCACTGCTTCCTTCACAGTTCGGGGATCATCATCAGTAACAGACAAAGCGAAGTTTGAACAGAAAGCAGATGGACTATACCTTTCTGGCTGCCTTCTTTCTCGCGCTGATCTTCTCACAGCCGGAGTTTGTGGCTGTTCATCTTCTAATTCCTCCTCTGCTACAGAGTCTAATTCTTCCTCCTTTAGTTCAAATTCTATCTTCACGGGTTCCTTTGGTTGGACTTCATTTTTAATGACATCTTTCACCTCTCTGAACACCACATCTCAGCAGTACACAACCTTCCGTGTGACTGGGTTCCAAAGCTTATAACCCTTTAAACCATCCTTATACTCAATAAAGATGCACTTTTCAGATTTACTATCCAACTTGGTTTGTTTCTCCTTTGGAATATGTACATATGCATCACATCAAAATACCCTCAGATGTGAAAGAGAGGGTTTCTTACAAGTCCATACTTCTTGTGGAGTCTTATCCTCCAACGCTGATGAAGGTGACCTGTTGACCAGGTAACATGCAATATCCACCGCCTCTACCCAGAATTCTTGTCCTAACCCGACACCACTGAGAATGCTTCTTGCCCTTTCCATCAATGTCTTGTTCATTCTTTCTGCGACTCCATTTTGCTGAGGTGTAT
>APFE030983367.1:0-53738 GCA_000404065.3 Pinus taeda
TGCTCCATTTTCAGGAACCATAGAACTATCGCACCCGTCAACAACAGTGCTACCTTGCAGCTTGTACAGAGTTCAATCCGAACTCCCCGCATCAATACCAGTGCTCCTCGAACCATCTTGCAGGTATCCTTCTCGAACACTGTCTTTACACCTGCATCATCCAACTTTCTTCCAGAAATCAAATTTTTGGCCAATGCAGGAATATGCAGAACACCCGAATGGGTTCTAACCCTTCCACCTTGCAACTTCAACTTTACTTTTCCACGACCAATGATTCTAGCCTTCCTATCATCTCCTAAGAAGACATCACCACCATCATATTTCTCATACTCGCAGAACCACTCTCTATGGGGAGTGAAGTGAAAGGAGCACCTGAGTCAATCAACCATGCCTCATGATCTACATGTGTACTTGAAGAAGCCAAGTACACATCCCCACCTTCATCTGAGGTGGTTTTCACCTCTGCAGAAGGAGCATCATCAGATCCCTTTCCTTTATCAGGAGCTTTAGATTTACACTCCCTTCTGAAGTGCCCATTCCTTTCCGCATTTCCAGCACACCACCTTTGTAGGTTTTCCTGGAGATTTAGATCTCCCTCTAGATTTAGATCTCCCACTCGATGACTTATTTTTGTTTCTGTTCTGGGACCGTCCTCGTACAGACAAGGCATCACCATTTTGGTTGTCCATATTTTTTTTCCGGCTCATTCTTCACTCCGTCAGCAAGGCTGAGACTATTTTCTCAAACTGCAAAGCAGTTATGCATTGCTACCTATTGCAAATAACTAGAACTATCACGAAATTGGTAGAAGAACAAAAGACCTGATGCACTTATCTCATCTGAAATTTTTATATAAACAGATAATAAATGACTTACCACAGTATTAAACGCATTCAGATGCTCTGTCACCGAGTCTCCATCTTTCATCCTCAGGTTATACAGCTTTTTTCCGCAGGAACAGTTTATTCACCAGAGACTTAGATTGGTACAAAGTCCCTAACTTGTCCCATAAAGCCTTCGCCGTAGCTTCCCCTGATACATTCAACAATACTGAATCTGAGACACACAATCGTATTGTGCTCTTTGCCTTCCGATTCAATTTCTTCCATTCTTCATCGGTCACTCCCGTTGGTTTAGTACCCAGATCTACCGCGATCCACTGATCTTTATCCACCAAAGATCCTCCATCTTGAGTTTCCACAACTCAAAACTCTGACCATTGAACTTCTCAATCTCTATCTTTCCGATGCTCGCCATCTTCTTTCACCACCAGAATCGATCTCGCAGATCTCCCACTGAACAGGGTCTACCACAGCCCGAGCGAAACCCCTCAGCAACAAAGGCATCCCCTTGAAGCCAAAACAGCTCTGATACAAAATGTAGGTTTTAACCCCGTACAGAAATTACCTGCATACGAATTCTAAATCACAGGAAAAATAAAAATGCGAGAGCATAACACATAAAACACATATACAAAGAGATTTCCCACTGGATCTCAAAACCGAGACTACCAGCTTTTTTTTTCATTATATTCCTTTCAATGTTACAATACATATTTATACATGCCGAAGCATCCAATACCATGGACCGAAAAACCATCGCGTCCAAAACGATGGACCGAAAACCATCGTGTGCAAAAAACATGTGCGAAAATCATGCACAAAACCATAGGTGGGTCTGCCCAACCTAACATAGGGTCCAAAACCAAAATTTTCCGGGGCGCTGCCCCAGACCCCATAAAGTGGGGTTACGGTACCCCTCAAACCCCCTATTAACTATGTGGAAAGAATATAACACAACCCAACACGACCCACATGGTAAATCAGGGGATTTGAACCTTGAACTTCAAATTTGCACAATGTCTTCATATCACGACAATCACCAATCAAACTGCACCCCTAAGGGAAAATCATGGCATAATGTCATGGTTTTGAATCTTTAGGACTTCTTCCTCTTAGAGTATATTGTAATGTAGTTTCAACCTCTTGTAATGTATTCCTGTGATTAAATTCTATTGATGCACCTTACTTTAAAGATAAGCTACCACGATTCTAGTTAGTTTCTATTCTTTGTATTTTGCAGTATTTTCCCATTTTGTTCATTAACACAATTTTGGTTTCATTATATGATTATATTCTCTACAATATCTCTATGTGTCTCCATCTATATTTTTTCTTTCATTTCCTTATCTCCCTAATCCAAATAAATGGCATTAGAGTAGTCTACTTTTTGTTGTTTCTATATGCATGTTCCTAAAAAGGCCATGGTATAAGGATATGGGTCTTGAACAAGATAAGATGAAGGAAGAAAACTCTCTAAGGCCGAGTAGTCTTCCCTGGGGGAAGAGATGAGAGATGAGGGATCAAGTGATCCTATCAAGTCATTTCTTAAGGAAGCCCTTATGTGACAAAGGAAAGTAATAAATTGATTTTGACCCCTTATTGATAACGTATTTTGTACATGATGAAAGGCCAAAGATCATAGTTATGTAATGTTTTGAATATTATTAATAAAATTATCATCGACTATTGACAAACTATAGGAGCTAGCTAAAGGGGTTAGACCTTTATGTTTATATATTTTATCATATTGAGGAAATGATAGTTATGTGAGCCTCTTGGGTGAAGTTATATGACATTTTGAGAGAATGCCTTTCTGGTTGATTCAGGGATTCAATTCATTCATTCTTAACTTCCATTATGATGTTCTTGCTTCTTGTAGAGAATAAGAAATTTATGGAAAGGAGTGATTGTTGTGGTTGTAAATTAATGCTTGTTATGTCTCAGTTGAAAAATGCTTAAATGATTGAATGCATTGGAATTGTTGGTAAACCTATACATAATTAAGAGTCTTTGGAACTTTTAGTTGAGATTACTTGACCAATAACATTAGACCTCTAAAGGGAAATGGAATAGCTTGAGGGAATGTATTGTATAGAAAGAGATTCATTTCCTTGCATTATGCAAGTTGAAGGGGAAAGAGATCTAGGAGTTTATATTTCCTTGAGATTTATTGAGTACCTTTTGCAGTTGCGACTGTTATGTAAATTGTGTGAAAAGAGAAAGATTAAGAGACAACTATTATAAGAGATAGATTTGGCCAAGGCACCCATCCTTGATGTATCATAGCTTTAGTTCTTGGATGACCTATTGTATAAAGTGAATGTACATCAAAACCTACAATTGGTTGGGACATCCAATGCTTGCAATTAGTTGGTGAATCTTCATTAAAAGATAAGTGTTTTTTGTGTTCTTGTGTATTTTAATTCTCTTGTGTTATTTAATAATTTTAATTATTTTAATGTTGTGCATGCTTATGAATATTTGTATTTCATTTATTTTTGTTTCTTGTAATTTGCATGAGCTTGTTGGTAACATGCATGGTTTCTTTAATTTCTTGTTTTAAAGGAATGGCCACATAGCTCACTTTTTTTAAGGAGTGGAGTCTTTGAGAGCCTTAGGCATGAGTATGTTACAATTTTGTGCCTTGAGTGTGTGATATATCAATATCTAAGTTGTAGTTACAATGATCGATGTGGGCCAATAATGTATTAAATTTTTGGCATAAAAACCAAGTTGGGGTTGCCTCAACAGTTGGAGTAGTTTCTTGGGAAAATGTGATTTTTTGAAAAATTAAGATTTTTTTTGTATGGTGGCATTAGTGATGACATGGATACCATGTATGTAGTGACATGGTGGTGGTGATATAGTAGCACCATGGTGGTGGGTGGTAGGAATTATGTCATATCCATGGGGTAGGTCAGGGGCATGTGGCATGAGATGACAACCATGATTTGTGATATCAGCCATCATAGAATTAAGTAGCGTGGTTGTGGAAATTAATGGTTTTTAGGCATATTGGAAAATGGTTTTGTAAAAGTTACAAATAGCTTAAAACCAATGGTTAGATAACACATAGTGCAAGGGTGGTTTATGATTTTCAAGAGCTTGAGAAAAAAATTAAACTTCTTGCATATCAAATGTATGAGGATTGCTAGATATGGTAGGGTTGATATATGTAGTTAGATCTACTAGGAGTAGCTTAGGCATTGGAGGAAATGAAGGGGGGATGGGAACCACCCATCCTTGTGACTAATGGACAATTTTCATGTGGAAATGGGCTTTGACATATGAAAAATAGATTGGTGGGCCCAAGTGAGGCCATTGAAAGATAAAAGTAAAGAAAGAAGGGAAGAAGTGAAGGTAAGAAAAAAAGAGAAACGTAAGGAGGAGGAGAGATAAGGAGCTTGTGTAGAAACAAGATAGTTTAGGTGGTAAAGGAGGTGACTTGGTGTGATCCCAACATGCCACATGAACATTAGTTCCATGCCAGGGCCACTTAGGCATATCACATAAATAACTATGTTGTGAATCTGATTAAACTTTTTATGTTTTTAAGGTCATAAACTTCAAGGGAATTTTTTGGGCCCTAAATAGTGTTTATATATGTTGAAACAAAACAAGAACTATGTCTCTAGTCTCTAAGTAGATATGATACTATAAGAGAACATCAGAACTAGTAATGCAAAATTGCACTCGGTACAAGTTGAAGGAAAGGAAGGGAACATGTTACGTCCAGGAGTGACAGATCATTTCTCATAGCTCAAAATAGGGTATGGGAGTGGCCAACAAAAAAATCTTGAACTGTACAATCCATTCAAGGGATCATAGTTAAAATATAGGTGCATTAATATTTAGGGAACTAATAGAAATATGCATATAGCACTAGAGGGGAAATTTGAAAAAATGGACCAAACATTAAACAACCATAACTTTTACATTAGAAATCAAAATGAGGCATATGAATAGTCAATGGAAAGACAATGAAGAGTGGAATCTAATAGTAAACCCAAAATTTTCATTTGTATATTAGAAATTATTTAAAATTCAAAAGAAGGATACTCATGTCTTTGAAGAATAGAAAAATCATACATATGATTTCTAAAATTTTTAATCATTTGTTCTTTCTAATAAAATTTAATTGTATGCACATTTTACAAAATAATGATTATAAAAAAAATAGGATCAACTCAGAATTACAAACCAGAGATATGGAGGGAAAATAAAGAGTTTACAATCATGAGTTGTAATCTAAATGCCTAAATATTAGTTTGGATTATGCAGAGGTAGAACCTAATGGACATAGAAGCAAAGTGGAACCAAATGAATTGGTAGAAACTATGAGGAGTTTGAGAGTATAATTATAGAGCTATAAGACTAATAATGAAAGAATAATAAAGTTATTGGAGGAGTAGAATCAAATAAACACTCAACTATTGCATAGCCTTATTAAACTTATGAAGTATATGACAAAGCATATGCTAGAATTTTGACTTCTAATTCTAATTGGAAAAAACCAACATGAAAGAAAGTATTACTCTATGAAAGAAATAAAAATATTAATCTAAGAAAGAAAAATAATATTTATTCTATGAGAGTGTTGAAATTTAAATTAGGAAAGTAGATAGATTCAAAATCTATTCTAGGAAAGAAATTGAATTTTAATCTACGAAAGCACATAAATCTATTCTAGGAAAGAACACAAGTTTAATCTATGAAAGCAAATAAATGTTCTGGGGAAATATGAAAGTTTAATATTTGAAAGAAGCTAAATATATTCGACGTTTTCTACCGAGGCGACAAATTTTCCTGGGCGTAAAAAAGGTTGGAATCCAACGAATTTTCTCACAAAAAATATGATACTAGGAGAGCTTGATCATGGTTTTTGATGGTCGAAATGGATTTAGTACCATGAAAAACCCCCAAGGCACCCAAAATCTTGAATCTTGATAGCTGTAAACTGGATTTCCCAAAAACATTGTCGAATTTTATAAAAATCTTGCCAAAATTTCTATAATTTTCTGAGAAAATTTAAAGCCTTATTAGGCTACGTGAATATATTCTACGAAGGCATATAAATATATTCTAAGAAAGAATGTAAAATTAATCTATGAAAGCATATAAATTTGATCTATGAAAGCATGTAATTCTAGTCTAGGGAAGCATACAAACTTATTCTATGAAATTTTTGTAAATTTTATTCTAGAAAAGCATGCGAATGGACATGAAATTAAATCTAATTTTAAAAAATGATTATATAAGTCTAAATTCTTTAATGCAAGAGTAGAAATGATCTAAATGTGATTTTTTTTTCAAGTGCTTGTTTATGATTTGTAAAGGAATAGAGTGACAATCAGAAACTAAAGCTCATAAAATAGTGTTATAATAAAACAAAGTACCTAGTATAAAAATAAAGCATCAAATTTATATGAAAATGATTGAATTATGAGACAGTGAGAGATTTATACTACAAAACGCATCATACTTCCATAAGGGGGAGGGAAAAATAACCTACTCTCTAAGTGATTACTCAAGAAATCACAAATGGAAGAAATGGATAAATAGTCTAAGCTTATATTAAAGCCAACAAGTCATACATTAATTCAAAATTCTAGTGTCTATGTGTGTCCCTCACTCTTCCCATTGAGTTCAATATATCGTGTTTTTTAAATAAAAACCTTTAGAATTAAATGCTACAGATCAAAAGAAAAATGGCGACTAAGCATTCTACTGCTAATTTTCAAATTCAAATTCCTATACCTTTCTTGTGAATCATTGAGTACATATGAACATGTAACCTATAGTTATGATACTCTTCATTGTTGCTTGATTCCATGAAGAGATCACACTCGCTTGATGTCAATTTTTCTACCATGTAATGGTCCCTATATACTTTGTCACGCAATGAGTTGATTGGGACTTTGATTTTTTCATAGTGATGACCTGGTCACTTCTCTAATGTACTAGATAAGAGATTCACCATATTATTCTCTTTTTAAACCTACCTATATGCTTCTTTTGAAATCTTTCCTCTCCTAGATGTGGTAACCATTGGATCTTCTATAATTTCATAAGAAAGCTACAAAATTTTCCAATTTTTGTGACATTCATAAATTAGCCTTTTTTTTAAAAAGAAAAAACATAAAACTATAAAATAATGGACTCATTACATCTGTGTGACCTTTTGTTTCTCACATGACAAATGTACATATGCAAAGTGACAAAGTTATGTACAAATGACGATTATGAAAGTTTCTACAAGATAAAAGTGGTCAAAACTAAAGTATCATATTAACAAAAGTTGTTAATTCCTAGGCCCATCACAAACCTCATGCTATGATGTATGACTAAAGAGGATTCAAGCTATAAAAAGTGCTAGTAGGGTCCAGAGATATTATAATTTACCCACTTTATTCATCTAGGAAGATGTATGCATCTGATGATTCTAGGAGAAACTTAGAAATTTCTCATGCTAGACACTAGAGAAGAAGACATGAGTTGAACAATTTGCAAGGTTGACGTAGGAATCTTAAGCCACCTACTTTTGATAATGAAATTAAGAGGGGAAATTATGTTGAAATTTGGTTATTTGGAATAAGAAAATACCTTCAATTGCATAACTACTCATCTAACTTGTAATCTAGAATAGTCAAATATCATTTGCAAGGAAATGATTGTAACAACTCCAAAATTAAAACATGCAACTAATTAGATCAATTATGCGATTTACAATCAACACACCTTTATTCAAATAATCAACAAATAATTTTTGAGAAATAGAAGCAAAGGCAACCTACCTATAGTGATGATATTCCTTACTTGTAATATTGGAGTTGAACGTTATTTGAATCCTGCTAACCGCACCAAAGTTTTGGGGATGATTCTCCACCCAATCGTAGGCTTAGCTGCATATAATATTTCTACAGCTGGCCACCCTCGAGCCCTCAATCAACATACTGCTGCCAAGGAATCCTTTGTCTTGCAACACTTTTAGAGAATGGATGATGGAATGATCTCTCATCTTCCTCATCTTCTATTAAATAGACCAAACATTGGTTGTATGCACACATTCTATGTGTCAACATGCAACTTTTATTTTTTATTTTAAATTTTACTTAAGATAAGTTTTCTCTTAATTTATTTCTTTCTTATTTTATTCATTTTTACTTTTTGATAACTTTACTTATTTTTACTATTTTTATAGTTCTCTTAGTTAACTCTTTCTTATTTTATTTTACTTTTTGATATCTTATTGTTTTTTTTTTTGCTGAAGCAAGAGTCGTACCTTCTATTTCATTAAATCTGAAAACAACTTACATAGAGTACAACGGTCCCCAAGGAACTGTGGGCCAAATAAAAACCATCTGCATACAGCCTTGGGCCCTGAGCTAAAGGCTTAAGCACTGAGTCACGATCCCTGAAACAATCAAACAAGAAAAATTTAGAGTCGGACCCAATGAGGAATTAGGGACCCAACTAAAATGGTTTCGGTTCCGAATGGGGGATAACCCTCGAGCATGAAGAGCGCACGAAAGCCATTGATTTCCACCAAGACGCAAAACCTGCTTGGAAGATATTCTTCCCTAGATCAGCACCATTTTCCTTGACCGTCGATTTTCCATGCCAGATCCAACGGCGAAGGATAATATCGTTATACCTAGTAGCCCGACGATTAACCACCTGATAGCCATCCTGGACCCACCAACCTACACGCTTGCTCCTGACCGTGGATCCTCCACGCCAGATCTAACAGTGAAGGATAACATCGTTGTACCTAGTCGCTTGACGATTAACCACGCGATAGCCATCCTGGACCCACCAAAATGCTCGCTTGTTCCTGACCGTAGATCCATCTTGCAAGATCCGACAACTGAGGAGCATATCTCATGAGCATAACTTACTGAAAATTACCGCGTGATGAGGGTAGTATTCCTTCCCCGTACTATGCCACGTGGAGCAAGGTGAATGGAATCGCTCCCAACTCCATAAAACCGCTTCCCGTGTGAAGGGCATGTAATGGACGATAAACCACCTCACGAGCAATATTGTAGCTACAGAAAGAAACACAGGGGGTTTAACACTGTTGGGAAAGTCGAAATTCTGGCCCCACTTATCATCCCATCTCCACGGACTCATGAACCATTGCACGATGAAAATCCATCTTTTCGGTCGACCATCCTTAGATCTGAGCCTACCCAGCAACTTCCAACTAAAACTTCTGTGATCGTACTGTTGAGGGTTGGGGAGGCTGACAGTAACCTACATCCCCAGAATGCTCTTACTACGGAAAAACTCTACATAAAAAATCCACATCAGCTAGACCCTACCTCTATGTTTTTGTTTTGGAACACCATTATGTCCTCATCCGCCTGGTCATGACATTGCGCCCTTAAAATATTCAGAGGTATCTTAGGCCAGCTCAGAGAAACCCTACTTTTGGTACAGAGCACTCCTTGATTGGCCAAGATGTCCACTAATTTATTTGTTTTCCTTCGCACATGGTTAAAATTCGCAGTACATAAGCCTCGGAGATGAAGTTGAATCTTATGAAAGACCTGGAGCAACCTCCATTGCTTTGAGACTTTTTTTGGCTCCATTCCACAACTGATTCTTTTGACTGAATTTATGATTAACTCTGAATCAACTTCAACAACAACATTCTGGAGATTTTCCTGCTTCAGGAATTCTAAACATTGTTGAAGAGTCATTAATTCCACCATATTTTTAGTGGCTCTTCCCAAATGGCAATGGAAAATGAAAAGGAGATTGTCGTTTTCATCCCTTAATACCCCTCCAAATCCAACAATAACCGAGTTATCTTTGGAAGCCCTATCAATGTTGTATTTCAAAAAACCCTGAGGGGGAGGATGCCAAAAATGCTGCTTAGTATCAAGTTTCAAACCCTTCCTGTCCAGGCCCTCAGGAATAAGCCCCTGCATACCCAACTTAAGAAGAATATGTGTTTCAGCTTCAGATGATGGATTCTTAGGGTAAGTTCGCACTATGGAACTTACCATCCCCTTAAGCTATCTCAAGATTTGCTCAAAAAGGCATTGGGAGGAACATTTTACATTCTTAAAGATTCTGTTGTTCCTTTCTTTCCAAACAATCCAAATAATGAAGCTTGGTGTTAAAGCCCAGGCTGAGCCTAGAAGTTCAAAATCAGAGAAGTTGCATCTCCCATTTTTTAGCGTATTGATGATGCTTCCTTTGTCCCTGTTTGTCTGCTGGAAGATAGTGGCAAAAGTATCCCACAACCAAGAGGTGAAAATGCAGTTATTGAGAAGGTGCTCCATTGTTTCCTCTTGGGCTTCACAGAGCGGGCATCTAGAAGGGCCCAGAACACCCCTCTTTTGAATGTTATCCCAAGTTAGAATTTTCCTATGATGAACCAACAACATAAAGAGAATAATCTTCATCCATCCTTGATGTCTCCATATATTCTACCAAACCCTTTCCGGTTCATTGGAATCCATCTCAAGGAGAATACGTTTTGCTTCCTTAAGATTGAAGGTTCCTGCATTATTGTTGCCCCATCTAAGTTGATCAGGCCACCCTGTCACTAATATTTTCCTTTGTTCCAACATTGTTATGAATGCTTCTGCTTTGGCTTTCAGCGGGCTATCTTCCATGTTATCCAAATTCTTCCAGGTTCTCCATTTTCCTTCACTATTGGTTTGATCCAAAAAATATTTTACCTTAAATAACCTTTGGGTATCTGTATCTTTCTTAAGGTCCAACAGGTCTTCTCTTAACAATGTAGGTTCTTGTTTCCATTTATCCTCCCAAAACAAAGCAAGATCACCATCTCTGATTTCCCAGAAGCTGTTTTATTGTATTAATCCTCTATTTTCCCAGGCCTTATTCCAGATGTGTGAGCCCTTTATGATTCCAGACATCCTTATGAGATCATTATCTTGCCAAGTGCTGGCATATTTTTCTTTCCAAATGCTGGCCCACTGCACCTTTGGGTCTTTTACCCAGTGCCACCATTATTTTTCCCCTAAAACTTGACTTAGTGCTTCTAGATCATCGAGTCCAAGACCCCCATATTTTTTAGGTTTGCAAATCTTCTCCTAGGCTACCAATGCCCATTTATTTCTTTCCTCGCCCTTCCCCCAAAGAAAGTCTCTTTGAATGGTTCTAAAATGTTGCAAAACTCCTTTTGGCGCTGGAAGGGTTGATAGCATGAAAATGGGGATTGATTGGAGAACAGATTTTGTGAACACCAACCAACCAGCCAAGTTCAAAGATCTAAAGGTCAATTTCCTGATTTGATCCTGCATTTTATTAATCACTAGCTCCCAAATGCCCTTGTGCAAAGGTTTATCAGTAAGAGGAACTCCCAAATATTTGGAGGGAAGAACATCCCTTTGAAAGCCTAGAATCCTAGAGATATTTTTTTGAATAGCAATATTGGTATTAAAGAAAAAAATATTAGATTTGGAGAGATTAACTTCCATACCTGCAGCCATGGCAAAGTCAAATAGGAGATGTTTATATGCCAGAGCTTCTTTGACCATGGGGATTGCATAGTATCATCAACAAATTGTTGATGGGTCAAAGCCTGACCATTCTCTGAAAGTTGGAGGCCTTTGATATTACCAATTTCTTTCACATGCTTGATAGACCGACCCAGTCCTTCCATCATGAGGATGAAGAGAAAGGGAGAGAGCATATCACCCTTCCAGAGGCCTCTAGAAGGAGTAAAAGTCCTGGAAGGAGAACCATTAACCAGAATTGAAAAGCTGGAAGAAGTTACTAGGTCCATTACCCATCTAACCCAGTTATGATCAAACCCAAAAGCAATAAGGACCCTTCTTATATAGGTCCAATTCAACTTAGCATAAGATTTGGCTAGGTCCAATTCCATAATCATACCAACCTTCCTATTGCTTGTCAAAGAGTGCACCACCTCATGCACTTGAATGATGTTATTAATAATTTGTTTGCCCTCCACATAACCATATTGCTCCATAGAAACTAGAGTAGGAAGAAGTGGTTTGAGTCTGTTAGCAACAACCTTGGATATTATCTTATATACCACATTGCACAAGGCTATGGTTCTAAACCTATCTGGAGTCTGAGCATTGTCCTGTTTGGGGATCAGGGAGATGAAGGAAGTGTTAAGCACCTTCAAAATAGTTCTATTCAACCTGGAATCTTCCACTATGTTTAGAATATCTTGTTTAACAATATTCCAACAAGATTTAAAGAAATCCACATTGAAACCATCAGGGCCTGGTGCTTTACCATTCTGCATTTCTTGGATAACCTCACTAACCTCCTCTTCTATCACTGGCCTCTGGTAACCAGTCTAGGATTATGTCCTGTTAAATCCCTGATAAAATGCTCTCTGTCAGAAATGGTATCCTATGTTATTCCATGAAAGTGCTGAACTAACACATCTTCTATATCCTCATGGGAATTATGAAGATGACCTCCCTCGTCCTTGATCGAAGAGATCCTGTTATGAGATCTATTTGCTATGGTAGATCTGTGGAAAAATTTAGTGTTACGCTCCCCTTCTTTCAGCTATTGAACTCTGGATTTTTGTCTCCAAAATGTTTCCTCTTGTTTACATAAATTATCCCAGTCTTGATGGTGTTTGTTGACTAGGTCATTTCTATCTTTATCAAAGCCATCCGTGATAAGGGTTTGATTGAGTTCCCTCATTTTATCTTCAACAATTTTTTTTGCTGCAAAAATATTTCCAAATTCATTCTTGTTCCAATCTTTAAGTCTGAGCTTGATGTACTTTAGTCTTTTGTGTAGCTGGAACATTCTTGTACCCTGAATATGCAGACCTTCTGTCCACCATTTTGTAATGTTTCTGATGAAGTCTAGGTGGGTGAGCCAGATATTCTCAAATCTGAAAGGTCTGTTCTTGGGGGTACCAATGCCTTGAACCTCAAGTTGAACCGGCCAATGGTCCGAGCCTCCAAAGGGGAGAATTCTCACTATCATTTCCTTTTTGGTAAGCATAATGTCCTCTGAGATTATGAATCTATCTAACTTTTAGGCTACTTGTGACTCTCCTCCTCTTTTATTGTTCCAAGTAAAGAGACCATTACTCATGTTAGTATCAATAAGCTTCATATTGTCTATAAAAGTTTGAAATGTTGAAGAGTCTCTGCTTAAAGTTCTGGTTCTCCCTTTTTTCTCTGAAAGTGATTTGATCATGTTGAAGTCCCCACACAAGATCCATGGTACATCTACATGTCTGTCTCTAAGCTCCATAAGAGAATCTAGAAACTTGAGTTTATCATCCATTCTTTGAGGGCCATAAACATTTGTGACCAGATAGGTCTCCTTATCTCCCATCCGTTGTATAAACACTGATAAATAATTCCTAGATGCCTCAGCATCTATTATGCCAATCTTTTGGGAGTTCTAAAGAGTAAGTATGCCCCCTACTCTATTGTCTGCTTTGACTTCTAGAAACTCAAATATATTGAGCCATTTGTTAGGAATTTCTTTTATTTTTTGAATGGAACATTTAGTTTCCTGGATAAAGATCATATCCGAAACTTCTTGTTTCATTCTACTACTAATAATTCTTTGCTTTCTTTTACTACCTAGCCCTCTGATATTCCAAGATGTAAAATTCATTATTAAAGATTCGTAAAGGAATAGCTGGTTAGATCTTTCATCTTAATTGAATCTATGATTATCTTTCCACATTCCATCAATAACTCGTTCTTCTTTTTCTCGCCTCTTTTCTTTCCTGGGTTTCTAGGTGCTAATCCAGGTGTGATTTTCATAGTTTTTACACCTTCATTGCCCTGTCTTTCATTTTCTCCTTGTCTTTCCAGCCCTTTATCTTTAGTTTTCCATAGGAACAACTGTTGTACTCTATTGAACTCTTCGTGCGGTAATGAGTCTACCCCACTCATGGTCCCCTGTTTCAAGAACCCTTCCAGATCTAGGTGTTCCTTGTCAAGAATCTCCTGCAGTTCATGATCCTCCATTTCCATCTCGCTCTGGGTCATTTCTAGGTCTATCTCTAGTTCTGCTTCGCCCAGCATAGTCTCTTTCTGTTTGTAACAATCCTGTGTTTGTGCTCTATCTTCTTCTTTGTCCTTCTCCACTAGGCTTCTTTCCATACCCTGATCTACTTTTGTTATCTCTTCTTCTTCTTCGAGTACTTGGAACCTGTTCAGGTTAGCCTGTTGCCCTTCTGTTTGATGTTGCTTTGGCCCCTTCTTGCCCCCTTTTCCTCTATGTACCACTTTGTGAAAGCCTTCAATATCTTTCATTATGTTCACTTTACTTCTGCTCTCTGTTTTACTGAGAGGGCAATCTCTGAATAGATGCCCATATTCATGGTACCTCTGACATCTGAAAGGAATATGTTCGTAGTCTACTGTTTGCACCCATTCTTCAAAAAAAACTTCCAAGATGACCTCATCTGGTAGAGCCCCAGAGAGATCAATCTCCACACATATTCATGCGAAGGAAGTATACTTACCCCTTTTGGTGGCATTAGAATATTTGACAAAGTGACCTAATTTGTTTCCTATGGTAGATAACGATTCCGTTTTCCAGTAATCAAGAGGTAGAGAGTAGATTCTTACCTATACCAGGACCGGAGTGAAGGTTTCTCGTTCAGGGACAAAATTCATCATCCACGGTCGCATGTAGAGGCTTGCTGCTGCATAGAAGTATGACCCTCCTTCAAACACCTTGTCTTTATCCTCAATATTTGTGAAGACCACAGTGAAGAAACCCTTTGACCCATGATGTAGGTCAATGCTTCCTTTTGATTTCCATTTGTATTTAATCCAAGTCTGTAAAGCCTTTTCAGTGGGCCATAATCCCATGAATTTACAAATGATAGCATATGTCTGCATGTGATCCCTGTGCGCCTGCAGAGTAGGATCATTTAAAACTACTCTAGGTGTGACCTCAGTTTTGGGTTTACAAGGCCCCTTTTTTTCTTTGTTTTTTGATCCCTGTTCCTTGTCTTCTTCCTCATTTTCTTTATTTTTGTTATTCTCCCTTGACCTGTTTAAATATTGCTCCTCTTCCGTATTCCTTATCCCTGCCCTTGAAGGTCCTCTGACGCTCTTTATTGGTTTCTTTCCTCGGCTAGCCACCGCCTGCCTATAGGAGGGAGTGGAGCTCCTTCCTTTGGGCGTATCCATGGAGTTCTACACCTGCGAATGTCTACAAACCCTAGCACCACTAAGTCTCATAACTTTACTTATTGTTACTATTTTATAGTTTACTTTAATATACTTATTTAGAACTTTAGTATTGTTATTTACTATTTTATTCTTTTGTTATTATTATATTTCTTCGTTATTTATTATCTATTTACTATTATTATCTTTTCTTTATTGTTTATTATTTATTTTCTTATATTCTAATATTATATTATATTATATTACTTATTATTATTATTATTAGGGGACGTTACATACTCCCCATCTTTAAGGAACTTCGTCTCAAAGTTACATTGAATCATTTAACATTTTATTTATTTAGTTATTTATTACTTCATGTTTTCTCTACACCCTTTTCTGAACTAGTATAACCAGTAGACATCGAAAGTTTTCACAACACCCGAGAAATCTCAAGGAATCTCTGCCCTTTTTCCCACTTTTGGAACTAGGCATAAGCCTCATCGGTTTGTATCATAGCCCAAGGTTGGCCCCAAGGCTTACGCCCAGCTCAAACGTCGTCTGTCCCATGACAGACATCTAGTCCTAGTACTCAATG
This sequence comes from Pinus taeda, assembly GCA_000404065.3. NCBI lineage: Eukaryota > Viridiplantae > Streptophyta > Pinopsida > Pinales > Pinaceae > Pinus > Pinus taeda. The sequence goes on from APFE030983367.1 coordinate 15,564, forward strand.
ACTCTAGGCATCTCGCAAGGTTGACCCACTCCCTCCACACCTACTAAGGTGCACAGCCCTAGGTAGCGAAGTCCTTACACGCCCAACAGACTTTGGAATCCCAATCTAATACCAGGCACCAAGCCTACAATATTAGGCACTTGGCCTCCTCAATATGGTCCCATAGCCCCTCAAGAGCTATCCACCAAGAGTTATACAATACAAAGGAACCACTAGCATATGCAGTGCTGATCGAGTTTGTCCCCAACCCATATGGTGTTACATATTCTCCCTCGTAAGTATGGGCTCCTACGAGATCATCAAATAAATCGGTCCTCTCTGCCCATTTGTCAATTTCCTGTCCATCACCACATCTCAACATACATCCAATGCATTAGCAATAACATCATAGTCTCATAGAAAATAATTCACATGCTAAGTCTTGCATGTCATCAGGAGAACATAACATCATTGTTATCACAAAATTTTTCATGTCATAAATCTACATATAATTACCACATGCTTCACATCATAATATCCATCCTAGGTTATAACATCAACATTAAACATTAAAGACATATCATCATGTAATAAATAAACCACATGTCAATATACCTCAACATAACATCATAATGCCTATACATATCATAATCATCATAAGTCTACATCATCATTATTGTAACAAATATATAAATATGAACCACATGTGCATGATTACCCTCATACCATCATATCATGAAACATCATCAATATGAGAAACATCTCAATACTTATCAAATATAAAATAATACACTCTAAGGATTCTTATTATGATTCATTAGAAAAGCCAATTTCATTTGCTTGTATAAACATTGAATACCAATTATGAACTAAGATTATTCAACATCCATTTAGGATCTATGTTATCTCATCAGTGCCATTAGTGTCATGTTTTCATCAAGATACCAATTACTTTTAGATACTAATTTCTTGTTCTTTATATTAGGAATTTTACTATTTACACCGTAGGTATACTCATCTAAGTATATCATTAAATTTCAAAAGAGCCTCACCATCTTGAGCCCTAATCTCTCGTCACTTATTCTTCCTTCCCCAATGAAATTTTAGTGAAATTCATTGTTAAGATATTATCATTTGTATAATCATTTCAATCATCAATATCAAGTTAAAATTCCATGATCACTATACATATTTTGTTTATCCAAATGGCACACCTATAAGAGGTCATCCTCATTTAAGTCTTATGTTATGCTTAATCCAACATTGTTCATCATTATTCATCTTAAAAAGAATTGTTTATCTCATCAACTTATTGTCTCGATATCACTTTATCTATTTATCATAGATTCACCCTTCTTCGAGTTGGGATAGGGATTCTTCCCCTTAACTTTTGACTTGTTAAATACCATCTTTAGAATTAGAAGTGATTGGAATCAATACTACCATTATCATCCACAAAAAGGTTTTGTATGCCTAATTCGCTTGACAATAACTTGAATAGTAATGGCACCACTTGATAAGTCGTTCTAAATGAGGTCTCATTAGCTCATCAATCCACTCATGAAACACGAAATGTTGCTTCAATCTTCATATTGTTTTTATTCACATTAGCACCCCTCTTGACTATCACTAATCTTCGACTTACTATTAAATACTACCTTTATGCTAAGGTATTTTTATTTTCTTTTTCCACTAACAAGATCTTTGTAATTTCCAATTTCTCTTATTCGTTCCCATCATAGAAGCACTCATAATTTGATTACCTCTATAATCTAATGTCCTCATATTGCCTATAATTCCTTAAAATGATTGTCATCATTATCTTGATCATTTAGCTTCATTGGTTGATTAATTATATTTCCTCCTTGGTTAGTAATATTTATTTAGAGTTTACATTTATCCTTGTTGTTTCCTGTACGAAAATACTTGTATGATTCCACAACTAAGTTCCATAGGGATATTTATTCATGTGATACCTCAAGAGTGCTAAGTTATTTCATCTTGATTATTCATAAATCCAAATCTTCAATCATGTATATATTTTTTTTATGATAAGATACCACTTGACTTCTTCTACTTATCTGTGAAATTATCACTCACTTACCTTAAGTATATATCTATTACTTATTTCAAGTCACCTCCTCATTCTACATTGGTCATAGATCTGAGGGCTACCATTTGTTATTCCATAGAGTAGCTTTATCAATCTACATTGTTAATACTAGAATCATCTTAGAAATTTTCGTTCCTTTCTTAAAATTATTGTCTCTTTATACTTAATTTGACATCAACTCATTCTAATAATATAATTATTCTCCTTCCAGTTTCGACTTCAATTTGTGTGTACTATTGAAAAATCATATTGGTGTTCTCTCAAATTGATCAAGTTCCTTATCATTCCTCCCCTCTTGAAGGGGCGACATCCACACAACAAGGTTGGGCAATTAACTAAATAGAAAATTATTCATCATGACTTAAGCTAATTATATTATTAGAATGAGTTGATGTAATATTATATTATATTACTTTTATGTGGTGGGACCAAATGAAGAAAGTTAGGCACATTTATGAGAAAAGGGTTTCTTGGAAGAAGTTCAAGAAATATTTCAAGTCATAGTATAATTGATAGCAATATTATGGAAAAGAATATGTAAGATTTATTTAAACTTAAGATGGGAAGCATGACCATGGAGTAATATCAAAGAAAGTTATTTGAGATATTTAGGTATGTGGGATTGATCAAGGTAGATAAATTAAAAATTTATAGGTTCTTAAGTAGAATTCCATCTTTTTATAAATATAATATTCAATTTTATGAGCCTAAGGCTTTGATAAAAACCATTATAAAGTGAAAGAATTTGTATGGCTAGAACCTCTTTATAATATTACAGAGCTATGAAGAAGGAGAAATTAGATCATATGAAGAATGGTTTCAAACTGCCTTTCAAAGGAATAATCTTGAAGGATATCAATAAAAACAACATGCTCAAGATAAAGTCAAAGTAGAAGACTCCTTGGGAAAAAGAGGAAGACCACCACTCAAATGTCGGGGATGTAAAGGAGTTAATTTGTATACATATTTCCCTCACAAAGATGGGAAAATGAGGACTTTAAATAACATTCAAGAGGCTATAATAGTGGAAAGGATGGGAAAAAATGTTCCAAGAATGTATGCATCCCTATAAGATTGATAGGAAAAACATCATGTTTCTATTCTAGCTGATTTGGTAGAAATCCATGGTTACATTCATCCTAAATTAGTGGATGAATTTCATCGAATGAAAATAAAGCTTGAAAATTCATGCTTTGTTTAGCTAGCCACTAGAACCAAGAGGAAGATCAATGAAATAATAAGGGGTTGTCTCATGAATCTGGATGGAATGGATATAATTTTAGACTTATATCATTCCATTGGAATCTAATGATATCCCAATTGGAATGGATTGGTTGGACGAGCATCACGTTGTCCTCGATTTTCATAAGAAGTATTGTTCCCCAAGTCATTCCTAGTGACTGGAGCAAGTTAAGGCATTTTATGAATGATTTTTAATCCTTTCTAGTTTATGTCAAATCAGGCCTTTTTGACTAGAGGGGATGTCCCATAGATACCCGTCGAGAGATATTATTTAAATATATATAATCATAAACGAAGTAAAAATAGATAGTTTAGAGGATATCGAAAATAAAGGAAAATTTATAAAATGAAAGGAAAGTAATCAAAGTAAAGAAGTTGTTTCAGATATATAAATTGTCATTGATTAAATATAGACAAACATATGATGACCGATGTATCAAATGAAAAGAGAGACTTAACCTATTCAATCAACATCTCCAAATTTAGGACATTGACATAATATGCTCATAAATGGAAAAATGGAATAAAAGATGAAAGAAAGTTTAGTATAATATATCTATGTTGAATGGAATTCCATGAATATATCATCCACATAACAAAAAGAAACCACATAAAAAAGAGGCATTGTTGTATAGAAATTGAGTAAGGATTAACTGGAAATGTTAATTCACATAAGTTTATGTTGATGCATGTAAGCTCAACTTGTGAATCCTTACCTATATTTGGCTAGATCCATCTTAACTCTAGATCTATTAAGCATCGAAAGGGATCAAGTCTCTAGCGGTGCAAACCTCTTTTTTTAGTGCAAAGCTTGTAGAAATGTTTGCACCTCGAGAGATTGATCTCTCTAAGCACTTAATAGATCCAAAGTTAAGATGGATTTATGCTGGTTTTATATATATTTGAATTTAAGATGGGTGAAAACATGAACCTAGGCTGCACTTTTGTGAGAAACGCCTCCAAAAAATTCACATTCTCAATTTTTCGACTAAGCAATTTTTTTTTTCAGCCAAACTATTCTACTAACGTTTAGCTGAACTTTTGGCCATTTAGGCTAATGCCAACCATTAAACGAAATTTTTTCTGGAGTTGGAAAAATCGACAAAAAAATAGTTTGGTCGAATAAATAATATGACTGAATAAATGATTCAACTGAACTATTTGTTCGGCCAAACTATTGGTTCGACTGAAAAACCTTTTATATATACGACAGGCTAGACCCTACTGCGAAGTTTCTGACTATGTTGATTTCTCATTTTGTGTTGTTGAGCGTTGTGAGGTTTGTTTGTGAAATTTACTACTTTGTTGATTTGACCTAAAGCCTTGTCGAGCATTGCGAGTTTGGTTTGAGCCGAAGCCCTGCTAAGCATTGCGAGGTATGTTAGAAATTCATATTTCTTGTAATTTATATTTTTTGTTTATAGGTTAAATCGAAAACTTTAATGATGTTTTTTTATTTTTTTGCAGCTTAGAGCCAGAGGAATTGGTTGGTTGCACTCGTTGCTGACAGATTTTTCAACCTCCTTGTCCAGACCAGGTTAGTTTTCTTAGTGAATGCCCCCTAGTGTTAAATCAATTGAGCAAAAAAAAGTAGAGTGAAAATATTGAAAAATATATATTGTTAAAATAAAAAAAAAAAAAAATTACTCTACTTTATTGAATTTTTGTTTTTTTTCATGGCTATAATATGAAAAGAATATTGAGCAATGATTTTTTTTTTAATCTAAACTAACAAATTTTGATTAGTTTATTGCATGCGAGTAAATTTATTCAATATCATATCGACAACTAGTGTTTCATGCCAGTCTTGTTTATTGTTGGTGAATATAAATTTTGTTGCTTCATCTGTATCTTTTCTTACTACTCCATACCCGCTCTTTCTTTACTTCTCCATCCCTGTTCTTTCTGTTTTATGAACTCTAAGAAATTATAGTTGGGTATGTTGGCCTTGTTTGTCACTAATCGTTGTTTTGACGGTGAATATAATTTTATTTTTTCCTTTGTATCTTTTCTTACTGCTCCATGCCCACTCTTTCTTTATTGCTCCATACCCATTCTTTCTTTTTTATGAACTCTAATAAATTATAACTCGATACTTTAGCCTTGTTTGTCACTAGTCATTATTTTAACAGTGAATATAAATTTTGTTTCTTCCTACATTTCTTTTCTTACTACTCTTGTTAACTCTGGCCTTGACTAACCTCATTGTGAAAGCCGTGATAATATTTATATCAGACCCATACTTTATATTGTAACCCCAACCTTATTACATGTGGTCAAATAATGACCTGAAAGTTTCATTATCGTCTTGACTCACCTGCTCTTATGGCCTGTACCAGAAGACAAGACTTAACTGAAAATTGAAATCACTAGGAAAGACCACCGCACCAGACAATACTGTACATACCAGTAAATCTATCTACCGGGCTATTGCTCGACAAAGTATTGAAATGGATCTACCCATCTTAAGTATAAAAGGTAACCCGAATCAAATGGAAATGAAGATGAGCGAACCCCTAGCATTTGCTATAGCTGGTAGGTGGCGAGTGTAGCCTGTAGTATCCCCGAGTATCCCCAGCTTTTGGTAATGTCCCAATATCGTGTAGTGAAATATAAAAGTTCAAGGGTATAGGAGCATTTATATCCTTATTACAGTATGTGTTCTGTTCATTTCCTGGTCAAGTTATATTTGTTTGAGTAGTCTTTTCTTATTGCTCTCGACACCTAGTGTTTTAGGCCAGTCTCATTTATTGTCAGTGAATATAAATTTTGTTTCTTCCTCTGTATCTTTTCTTATTTCTCCATACCCGCTCTTTCTTTACTGCTCCATACTCGTTCTTTCTATTTTATGAACTCTAAGAAATTATAGTTGGGTACTTCAGACTTGCTTGTCACTAGTCATTATTTTGATGGTGAATATAATTTTTGTTTCTTCCTCTGTATCTTTTCTTACTACTCCATACCCGCTCTTGCTTTACTTCTCCATACCCATTCTTTTCTTTTATGAACTATAAGAAATTATATATGGGTACTTCGGCCTTGTTTGTCACTAGTCGTTATTTTGAGGACGAGAGTTTCTACCACATTTTTCTTTAAGAATAAAAATAACTATTTTTCTTTACCCTAGGTTATTTATATGATTCATGTGTATATATATTATGCCATCACTTTAATTATTAGATGTTGTTCATGCATCACTTGTTTAACATGACAATATTGTTTCCTGGTTTAGTTTACTATATACAATATGCGATGAGAATGTGATGAAATTTGCATCCTTTGTTCTCGGAGGATTATTTATCGATTTACCATTTTCCTCAACATAGACATAATGGTTATACTAGTGTCATGGTTTGGAAGATTTTTGATGTGATATTCTGGTTTTATTATTAGAGATGTGCTTATAAAGTCATGAAAGCACATGAAACCCCATGAGGTATTTCAATCTATTGCATTAAAACACAATACTTCATGTAGCAGTGATCAGGTTGATATATTCTTTGTTATTTGTGTCATCATTTGTTTTTGGATATATATATATATATATATATATATCTATATATATATATATATATATATATATATATATATATATAATATATATATGAATTTAATCATTAACTTTTTTAAACAAAGGTTCTTGATAAAACATTGCAAGACTATTTTATGATGGAGTTTAACCAAAATATAAACATTGTGTTAAAAGGGTTATTTCAGTCATAATCAATCCATTTATGTGCTCAGATGATGGAAATTCCTTGGACCCATCAAAAAGCTATTGTGACTAGGAAAATGTGAAATTATAAGATTTTATAAATGTGTTCCAACCAATCAAACAAACAAACCAAACATAGATTACAAATTCTTACAATAACATGCATTTCTAGAATGATTGGTCAAGTAAATTTGCTCAACTTTATGTGGTTTACAGGAAAGAATCTGCAAGTGATTTGAAAGTGAAAATGGGATTTGACACTTAAAATAGCGGCAACCATCATTTAATTCTCATGAGCATATATTAGGTTTCATATATATATATATAATATATATATAATTTAATATATTGGGCACCATAATTTAGGTTTGTCACCTTAGTAAACTGACCTCGTAATCATAGAAAATTTTGTAAATAGGCTTATAAATTTTAAATATAGAACTAAAACTGTAATAATGTTTTCTTTGAATTTTAAAAAATGAAGAGTAGGAAACGTAACTCTCCATAAATAACTATGACTGTCCATTCCTAAAACTAGTTTCATAAATAACAAATTTCAATCAATTTAATGAACAAATTTCAATCTGTACATTGGAAATTTAGTGTTCACATAATAGCATATATAATGTAGTCACTAAAGAGTGCTTGCAGAACACGTTATTTTTAAATAAAATTAGACTGTGTAAGTATTTAAAAAAATGTTTTAAATGAACAATTTAACGAGGTCACTCAACAATAATAATTTCAAAGGACAATAATATTATCAATGCATATTCCCTAAATGTTACCTCTAGCTCAGATTCCCCCAAATCATTGTTGTCACATTATCAATTTCAATCCTTCACATTATCAATTTGTTCCAGGACACTTTTTTGTCCCTTGACAACATGACTGCTTCATTTATCTATTTTCTTCATTATGTCTAATTCACTTCAATCTTCCCTATTTTCTTGGAAAATGGGTCTTATTAGCTTCCTAAGATGAGGCATAATACACTTAATTGAAGGTTCTTGCACTCGATATTTTCAAGTAGTAGTTTCTTTTTGAGATACATCTTTTTCATTACTATTTTGTTGGGTGCATAATATTGAAGCTAATTAGCGTGTTGGCATTGCTTTGTCATCTATTTTTGGTGTTTTAATTTTAATGTTATTGGGTTGACTTGGTCAATCTTAATTTATCTTGTAGAACAACCTTGATGCTTCTTGGTAACATACTTTCCTTGCTTTTGTTATTATATGCTCATTTATGTTTCCTTTTTCATTATGTGTAATTCACTTCAAGCTTGCCTATTTGCTTGGAACATGGGTCTTATTAGTTTTCTAAGATGAGGCAGAATACACTTAATTGAGTGTTCTTGCACTTGCTCTTTTCAAGTAGTAGTTTCTTTTTTATATACATATTTTTCATTTCTATTTTGTTGGGTGCATGAGATTGAAGCTAATTAGAGTGTTGGCATTGCTTTTTCATCTATTTAGTGCTTTACTTTTAATGTTATTGGGTTGACTTGCTCTACTTTGATTTATCTCATAGAAATATGGTCCAAATGCACCAAAATGCTCTGAAGAGAAAAGCCCTACTATTATGAGGAGCCCCTACTTGATCAAAATGTTCTATCCTTAGAATATGGGCATATGATGCAGTGCCAAAGAATTAGAAATAATGCACATATCATTAATGCTAGTATCATATCCACATCTTCTCAATGCATAACATTTTAATCGACAAAATGAAAAATTTGATCAATGAAGAGGACGCCAATGAAAAAGATGATGATATCATGGCCATTGAACAACCTTGATGCTTCTTGGTAACATATTTCCCTTGCTTATGTTGTTATCTGTTCATTTATGTTTCCCTTTTCATTATGTGTAATTCATTTTGCTTCCCTATTTTCTTGGAACATGGGTATTATTAGCTTCCTAAGATGAGGCACAATACACTTAATTGAAGGTTCTTGTACTTTCTCTTTTAAAGTAGTAGTTTCTTTTTGAGATTTGTCTTTTTCATTTCTATTTTGTTGGGTGCATGAGATTGAAGATAATTAGAGCATTGGCGTTGCTTTGTCATCTATTTTTGGTGTTTTAATTTTATTGTTATTGGGTTGCTAATTAGAGTGTTGGAATTGCTTTGTCATCTATTTTTGGTGTTTTAATTTTAATATTGTTGGGTTGACTTGTTTTACCTTGATTTATCTCATAGAACAACCTTGATACTTCTTGGTAACCTACTTTCCTTGCTTCTGTTGTTATATGTTCATTTATGTTTCCTTCTTCATTACGTGTAATTCACTTCAAGCTTCCCTATTTGCTTGGAATATTGGTCTTATTAGCTTCCTAAGATGACTCAGGCATAATAAACTTAATTGAAGGTTCTTGTACTTGCTCTTTTCAAGTAGTAGTTTCTCTTTGAGATACATCTTTTTCATTTCTATTTTGTTGGGTGCATGAGATTGAAGCTAATTAGAATTTTGGCATTGCTTTTTCATCTAATTAGAAATATTTGTATCTATGAAATGAACATAAAAATAAATTAGTAAATACATTCAACCTTCAGTTGAGTTGAAGCTAATTTGAATGAATTAGAGATTTGTAATTGAGTTGAATTAGAGATCTCTAGTTGTTTTCTTCTTGCAATTCTCCAACCATCCAACCTGCAAGTAGAAATACCCTTTCTTGCTACCTAGCCTTCCGACAGATTTGTCTAAATAGTGATATTTTTCACAACCTAACAATATCTATATAAATACATTAAATTTGTTCTATTGATTTTTTCTTTTTTTTACAGGGATCAAAAAGCCCCTTAAACATGGTTGAAAAATGGACATCATGCATAGAAGTTTCTTGTTATCCCAATCTAGGGAAAGCAGTGATTACTTATGTGCTATGCAATATTGTGATGAACAAAGTCCTCCAAAGGAAAAGGAATGTGTCTAGAAGAACAATAAACAGTGAAGCATATTATATTGCATTGATAGAGGGCTTAGGAACAACTAGGTAGTATGGATCTAATGGAATTGTAGCCTTCACCAATTCCAAACTTGTGTGCAACTAGATGAAAGGCATGTACCAAGTTAAACATGGAGAAGCAAAAAATATTGTCATTCAATTTCAATCATTTAGCATAAGACATTGTAGAAATGTTAATAGGATGTCTAGTGATCTATTGTATGGGGCAATGCCAATTCAAGGTTTGTGTGGAAGATGAATTAGTGTTAAGAAGTTCTTCATCAATATTTATTGATGAACATTGTAAGATATCTTTGATATGTGTGTGTTTTTTAGTTATCAATGTGTCCCATGTGTTTTTCTCACTTCTATACCAAGTGTGCTCCCACTGTGTAAGAACAAATTGATGAACTTGTTGATGAACTTAACATGTTTTAGAAAGTTTTGTATTTAATTTTCAAAATGTTTGTGCTTCAACATTTTTGTTTTTAATCTTGAGTATATTTTAAATAAAGAGCTTTGAATTGTTACACTAATTTTCTTAATTCTTTCAATGTTTTTAAATCACAATTTTAAGATTTTAAAATGAATGATGTAGTTTCAAGGGTTACATCAATTAAATGCATGAGGCAACTTTTTAAATATCATTCATATATATTATATATATATCATATTGGATGAGAATTTGTCACATGATTCTTCGAGACAAACATTAATAGATTCTCATGCATCTACTAGAGCGGGAGGTCAAGGTCATGGATCAAAGAGAATATCAAATTAATCGGGAGTGTTCACAACATGGTATTTATTATATATATGTTTATATGCATTTAATTGAATGATAAATAAGTAGAATCATATGTATGTACACTTAAATATTGAATTGATTTTCTATTTTCTTAGATACTTCGCTCACAATGTTGTCGTGTGATAGTGGTCAACATTCTTTGAGTGGTCATCAATCTTAGGGTGGTCAACATTCTTCGAGTGGTCATCAATATCAGGGTGGTCAACATTCTCTGGGTGGTCAACATCATTTGGGTAAACTATATAAAAATGTTTATGTTAAAACAAATTTTTACATGTAAATGAATTGTATGTATATATGCATATACATTTCTATCTTGCATACATGTATGAATACATTTGCTCACATTTTTTATAGTTATGTAATTTCATATATTGACCGAGAGGGTGAAAATGTTGGTCCAAATAGACATGAGAGAAGTTGGACAATTCAAGAAGAAGGCCAAACACCAACTACCATTTATCTGTCTGATATTCAGGATGAGCTTCCTTGGGAGACAAATCTCCAACAATGTACATTACAAAGGTGCAAAACTCATTATTCTAAATTGAGGAAAGATCTTGGGAGTTTGGAGCTCCTTGTAGAAAGTAGAGAAAGGTTAGAACTAGTTGTGCACTCTCTAAGCTCATTTCTTGATATTTACAAGAAGCTTGGGCCAACTGCGGATTCATTTATAGATATGATGAGGCATATAAAGGAAGCAGTGATGGGTCCCAATAAATGGGCCAAGGTTAATAAAAGGGTTACAAAAGAAAATACAAAATCTATGTTTAATTTCAAATAAGGGCTGAAAAGAAAGATGCTCAAGGTGAAATATTTCAAGTACCTTGATATATCCAACCGTTTGTATGATAGGTTCCTTGCTGCATATGGAAAGATGCCATGGAATGATGAGGTTCCAGTTTATTTTGCAAAATGATTTTATGTAGAATTCGTTTTGGGTATGAAACCTAATTATAATGGCCTTCCATTTGAATATTATGGTACTGGGAAATGTCAGTTATATGATTGTAAGGGTGCATTACATGATACTGAATTACCTCGCCCTTAGCCACCTTTACTACGCCAACCTCCTCATCTGGTAAATTTGCATTCAGAGATGGATGCCACTTCTCCAATTAGTCGAGAAGGAAGGGATGTCATTATAGACAACATACAGAGTGCATTGACCGAAATCGATATCAGTCTAAATAGGCAAAGAGCATGAGTTGATGCACGTGCTAATTTGTATATAAAAACAGATGAGGAGATAAATAATATGAATACTGAGGAGCTTAAAGCATATGCAAAGGCTTGTCATAATGGTTCGAAATGCCTAATGTTTCATGAAGAAGAAGGTGTGGGATCGGTATGTGTTAATGGTTAGGGTGGATATTTTAATATAGTTTGTAATTTATGTGTTAACGTCGATTCACATACATTTTGTTATTTTTTTCAGATATAATCTAACACAAATGTATCATATGTTCACCATTTGTATTTAACTTGTTTGTTGAATGAAAAAATAATTTCACGGTCCCAGGTTCAAGTTCCAATGAAGATATTTTGAGAGGATTATTTTTTTTAATATTTCATGTTGATACAGTTATTATTCTACTTTTATTATATCGGTATATTGTGAGAACATATTTTTAAAAGAAATAAATTTGTATATATAATTAAATGTTAACAGATTTTGATTCCGACCGATGTTTTGGACATAGCGCCACCCTCTTCCTCCCTATTAGGAGATGTGCCACAAGTATTGAATATTTCACTTACGTTTTATTATAAATTGAAGTGCAAGTTTAATTAAAAAATGATCTATATATTTATCTTATAGTTTTAAAATTTTGGATTTTTAGGTTTGGGGAGATGATTTCAATTCTCTAGGGACTTTAGTGATGGAGTCAACAATGGGGATAAGATCATCTAAATAATTTGAAAATTTTGTGTAACAATTTTTTTAATATTGTGAGTTTATGCATTTTGATACATGCAATTTAAAATTTCTAATATATACATGTACACGTATTGTACATGGCATCCAAGAGGGTGCAATGCAAGGCGAACACCAAAAGGGTACAATGGAGGGGGAACACCATGAGGTATTGCATGGAATTTGAAACATTTTATAATTTTGTTTTGATGATTACAATCTCATTTAATTTTAAAACATTAAAATTTAATTTTAAAGTACATAATCTTATGTATATATGCAATTACACATGTTGTGCATGACACCCATGATTCAGATGAGAGCACGAGGTTGATAGATCATATATTTGACCGAGATTGTCTAAATTAATGCAACTATTTTTTACAGTCTTTTAATGTTATATCTATTTTTATCATGATATAAATTTTGGATATATTTCAAATCTTGAACTCTTTATTATGATTTAGTACATGCTAATTTTGGAGTTTATGTACATTTGGCATGGTACAATTTACATGATGTATGGTTTGATTCCTAAAACTTGGTTTTAGATATTTAAGTTCATGAATATATAGCAATGAAAGTAAATTTGCATTTAGTTGGTACATTTTACATTCAATCATTCCTATAGTGTTAGTAGATGATTCTTAGGTTTTGTTTAAAGTTTTTTTGTCAAGCTATTTAAAATGAATCTATTAAAATTGCAAATTAAAAAAAGTGAGGTCTACATACTGCATGTGAATGAATCCTATAATTCGATGTACATGTTTAAAATAATGATAACTTAAAATTGGTCCACATGGGGTAGCTCAAGCGGCAAGGGCCGTGGAAATGAAGTCTCACCGAACCGGAAGTCTTGGGTTCAAATCTTGGGCTACCCTTCCCCTGTAGAGGGGTACATAATGGACATGTAAATCGAAGAGTCCCGCCCCAACTTACAAAAAAAAATGATAACTTAAAGTTGTATTATAAAATATGGTATGTACATTTTGCATTCATGTATAGAAAGGATACTATGGATGTCACTTTATAGTTAACTTTAATATAAATTTGTTTGAATGCACAAACATAAGTTAGAAAAATTTGCATTATAAAACACTGACCAAAATTTGCATGATGCATGTACGGTTTGATGCTTTTAAATGACTTACATATTCACATTTAGTTGGTATATTTTGCATTCAATCGTTCCTATAATGTTAGTAGATGATTCTTAGGTTTTGTTTAAAGTTGTTTTGCCAAATTATTTAAAATGAATCTATTAAAATTGCAAATTAAAAAAATGTAAAGTCTACATTTTTCATTTTAATGAATCTTATAATTGAGTGTAAATGTCTAAAATAATGATAACTTAAAATTGCATTCTAAAATATGGTATATACATTTTGCATTCATGTATAGAAATGATACTATGGGTTTCGGTTGATAGTTAACATTTATATAAAGTTGTTTGAATGCACATTTACATACGTTAGATAAAATTGTATTATAAAACATGGCCGACAATTTTCATGGCACATGCATGGTTTGATGCTTTTAAATGTTTTACATATAATTTAAGTTCATGAATATGTAGAAATGAAAGTAAATTTGCATTTAGTTGGTACATTTTGCATTCAATCATTCCTATAATTTTAGTAAATGATTCTGAGTAAATGGTTCAACCAAAAACAATCACAAATTAACAAAGCAGTAACAATGCTCGACGCAACCAACCATAATCACAAATTAACAGAGCAGTGACAACCCAGTATACATCACAAATTAATAGAGCAGTAAATCCTCAATACAAGTCTACATAATATGCAATATACATATAACTTTGTAACTCAATACAAGACCCAATGAGTATCGCTTTCACATCATCACATTATTAAGAATGTACAACTTAATAGTGCATAAAAAGAAATGCTAACAATGTACTCGAACTCTAACTTCTCAAAGATAATCCAAGTAGAAAAAATTGTTGGGTAGTTCAATTATGGTATTTTGTGTAGAATATTAATGAGTGAGCATAAAGTTGTTGTATGTCATTTAATTTTTCCTTAGTATTTGTATTTTTATTGTCACTAATTGAAGATCTCCAAGAGAGAATGGACTTTAAGAGATTTTTGAAGACATTAGGCACATAAATTGTTCCTCCTGATAACATAAAGATTCGTTTAGGTTATGGACATACTTGATTGGAAAAATGGCTTGAAAAACTATTTACAAGAAAGATAGATAAACTGAGGCATCTTGTTTTGCAGTAAAATGTTAATACATGATATATATATAGATATATATATATATATATATATATATATATATATATATATAAGAAATCTGTTGAAATATACATTTCTCATAGGATTGCCTTTAATTGAATAATCAAAGGATAAACTACTACAACATATTGATATTTGAGCTTTAATTAAATAATTGAAGGCAATTACTTATTGATAAATTGATATGATAAAATTGTAGACATTATTTCCCTATAAATTTGATACAAATTTAAAAGTGTGTTATCAAATGATTGTACTAAGTGTTTAAGTATTTAATATTTTGCATTTTCATTACCTTTATAGATTTATTGGCTATAATTTGTACTGTATTTTTTAACTATTAATTATTATATTTAAATTTAAATAGAGAAAATCAAATTAATTGAGGAAAAAGTTGCTTTGTTTTTTTACAAAATGTCATCAAGACAAGGTTGCTTTGCTTTTTTAATCAAATGCTATGAGAATCAATAGAAAAAATAGAAAAAATTGACGTAAGACTTTTTAGTAGAAATAAACTCATTGAAATCTTGAAATTGATGGCAAAATTTTGGAGGAGAAATATGTTTCTATTTTCAATTATTTTATTTAACTCTAAAACTTTTTAAAGAGCCCATTGACCTACTGATTTGAAGCTTTAACAAAATCACATAAATAAATGAGGACAACCAAATCACATAAACCACTCTAGATCCATCTTAACTCTAGATGTATCAAGCGGTAGGAGGGATCAAACCACTTAATGTGAAAACCTATTTTTTGAATGCAAAACTTGAAAAATGATTTGCACCTCGGTAAATTTGATCTCATCAATATTTGATAAATCCGTAGTTATGGTATATCTAAATTGGTTTTAAGTTAAATATGAGCATAGCAAGTATATTGCTTATATAAAGCAATAATTACTTTAAAAAAATTAGTGTTCAATTTGTAAACATCTTTTTTTAAAAATATATATGGCTTGTTTTCGAGTTATTATATGAATTATAAAAAGATATTATTTTATACACATCTATTTTGTTTTTCTTAATAGTTTATTAAAATTTTATAATATTGTTGAAAGAAACATGAGAAAAAACTTTTGAGAATGAGGAGTGCCTCTTACCATGTTGCAGTGAAACTTTTATATCCAAACACATCCTCGTGTATCATTAAATGAAGCACATCCTCATGTATCATTAAATGAAGCACATGTATTTTATGTGAAGAATTTTACCACTTAATCCTAGTGTACCATTGTTTTGTTTTATCACTTAAAGCGAATGTCTCACTGTTTTCTTAGAATATTTTCACAAGGGAGGCTTGTGGATTATGTTTACAAGTTATGCTTTTTCCTAGGGGAGTCCATGCGAAAATACTTGTTCATGTGAATGTGTGTTGATGATCATGGTTGATCTTTGACATGGCTAATAACCATTAGAAAGAAGCGGCAAGATAGAGACATTCGGTGGAGCGAAAATACTCGTTTATGTGAATTTGTGTTGATGATCATGGTTGATATTTGACATGGCGAGCAACAATTAAAAAGAAAATTTGAGACTTCCCTGGTTGGTGTCACATGCATATATGTTGACAGTAACAAGGTGTTTATATGACCGTATCAAGGTTGCAACGAACATATGAGCAATAATTAAAAGGAAGGAAGCACCAAGTTGTAGTATGAGACCTGGCATAGTAACAAAGTTCAAGTATGAATATGGATACAAATAAAATTTGGCCAACGAAAAAAAGGTTAGTACAATTAAAATAAGAAAGTAAATCATTTATATTTCAAATTTTTAAAAGCTTAAATTAACTAGTTGAAAATTTTTAAATAACATTTATTCTTTATTATAAAGAATTTGAAACATATCTGAAATTTAAAACATACCCTATGATATACCAACTTTTATATATATATATTATATATATATATTCATATTCTTCCATCACTAATCCCATGAAAATCATTTGGATTGTATTTAATACAAAGTTACAGATCAAAAAGCATGATATCTCATAACTTCAACGTTGATTAAGAAACATGTATCACTTCCAAGTTTTATTCAAAATATTATGTAAATAATAATCACAAATTTATTCAAAATAGTTTTTGCGGTTTTTCTGTGTTCATATTTTCTTTGTATTCTTTTACAAAATATTCTCGTGTATTTATATGAAAATTATATGGTTGAAGATTCATAAATGTAATTATTGTATTAGGTGAGTAAAGTTAAAAATAGTACAATTTTATTGATAATATTGCTATTTTAATTTAATTTTTATATTATTATATGAAAATTATATGTTGAAGAGTCATAAATGTAATTATTATATAGTTGAGTAAAGTTAAAAATAGTACAATTTTATAGATAATATTGCTATTCTAATTTTATTTTTTATATTAATAATTGACAAATTGTTGAATTATTAAAAGATAAATTATAATATAAAATTAGTAATATAGTTAAATTTTCTAAGCTTCAATTTAATTTTATAATTAAATTTTAATTAATATTGTTAAATTATTAATTGTTAATTTAGAGTATATAGTTTAAATATTTAATGTATTTCAATCTACATAGTAACATTTAGTGTTTTTTTAAGAATATTAGGTTGTTGTTGAGAAAAATACTGAGAGGGGAGAGGGAAGAGGGAAGGGGTGAATTAGTATTTTAAAACCAATTTAACTTTTTCACTTCATATTTTGATTTTTGTACGTTATTTTCATTTAAACAACAAATGTATGTACACGAGTTCAGTGAAAGCAAACAATGTATATCAATTAACTTAATTATTCATAAGTTCCATCAGATCTTTATCTTTAACCAGTGCATTATTAATTTCATCAGATATATATTACGCAGTAAAGAGCAGAATAAACCATCACACATAGGAAACACAACAACACATGAGAACACTAGGATTTTTAGGTGGAAACCCAATGTGGGAGAAAACCATTGCTTTTGTTGTCTTTGTCTTCTTTTATTATTAAGAAAACTTTCTTACAATCTTGTACTGGTGCAAACTCTTACCAGTACATAGGAATCCACTTGAAGAAGGCTACAACCTTCTCTCGTTCTCCAACACCCACTAGAAGGGAGCTACAACCCCCTTATCTCGTTTACCGACTCCTATCGGAAAGGAGAACCTATCCCTTGCATAAATTTACCAGCTATTGCTGGAAGGAAGTTTTGACTCCCTCACTGAAGGCTCCAACCCTCAACCCCTCTTGTGGGTCAAGTTTCATAATATTTCATACTAGATCCACCTGACTCAAAACATCAAAACTTGCAAGCCACCTTTCATCATATTTTCAGACTGGACCCACTTCCATCATTAAGTTCAATACTAAGTAATAATTTTGAAACTGAATACTGAAGCAACTTAATGACTGTATTACCATCAACCAATCATTGAATCTCAATCAATAATTGCAGCAAGATAAAACCAACTGATAATAGATATAGACCATCAGATAATGCATAACCATTCATAAATATACCAAACCATACATTGTTCAACATCACAAAAACCAATTGTTGTCACTACAAACCCTGATCAGATATACTTCAAAATGTATATGCTATTGTCCTGAAGCATACCTACATATATATGCGCTTCCCTTGTATAATATCTGTGTACAGTATCAAACCCCTAACAACTGAATCTAGATCACTGTATTACTAAAAAAACCACTTAATCATGTACTAAATCAATAACAGATCATTGAGCCAATTATAGATCACCACATTGTAGCATCATCACTAATCAACATTACATTCCGAAACCAACTTAACTCAATCAACACTGTCAAACACAGATTATCATGATAGAGATGTCATCGGCAGGCAATAGCAGTCAAAACATAACTGATCAAATGTCATAAAAAATCCATATTGGAAAACCCTAGTATATACAAGTGACTTCCACAAAACATGTTAGCGTATGTACACAACTACCATGCATAACAGCTGCGTACATATCTCAACATAGAGTATAAATTCACAGAATTTATACGCGACTATTCTGAAACATACCTGCATACAAATCTGAGAAATTTCGCTGCAAGCACAATTTTACTCACCACAACCCTTACTATTAGAATTATAGACTTTTGAATACTTCATTCAGATCATAGCATTAGTACAACCACAAATCTATCATTATAGGTTACTTAGACATTTTCAATAATTAAATCAAACAATCATATATGTCAACCTATTTTAGATCTTTCAGATCTGAATCTTCTCCTTGTTCCCTAGTGCACACATGTTTCAAATCATATCACACATGTATAACTCATTATTTGCACACATAACACCTTAATATCCATTCCTTATATAGCTTTAGCCTTAGCCAATAACTTAGGCCAATCCCTTAGTAATGTCATTAGTATTCTTTGATAGGATCAAATAACCATTGTGACACTCATTACTATGGGCGAATACCATGGTAAAAATCCTTGGTATTCAAATTACATTGGTGTGGATTTTGTACGTAACTTTTCTTCACAAAACCTGCGTATGTACATGACATTGCTTCTCAGGACCCGCGTATACTTTTTCAAACTTTTCTTTTATCATCCATATGTCTTTAAACTGGCATTCCTTTGTACATATCACCTGTAGCATCTACACCAGTCTACATAATCATCTTGTTATCACAATGTTTACATCTATATCAATTAGTTTTCCATCAAGGACAACACATTATCCATAATGCCAACAATCTCCCCCTTTGGACTTGATAGCAACCACTTTGGTGTTTGGTCACCATCTATGAACACTTGCAAACACACCTACAAATACCAAGACTTCTTACCAAGCTTTTCCAAATGCCAAGCTTCTCTCAAAGCATTCTTCTCCAAACACCAAGTGTCTCTCTCCCTTTGACATCAAGGGAAAAGGGCTTACCAATGTTGAATGGATGCTTCTCTCCCCCTTTATAGAGAGGATCATTGTAGGTATGATCTGTTGAATATGAAAACTACATACTCACCATGTTCCCCTTGAGCATATGTTAGAACTTCTAAAGATATATAATAAAAGCACAATACTTTATGACTAAACTAAATATGACCTTTCCTATCACCAATGACTCATGATTACATCAATTACCCAACACAATGGGGTTACATATTTTGCCCAACTCTACATCATTTTCCCAACATAATGGGATTGCATACATGAATGACTTGACCCCAATAGCCCGTGATATAATTTTGCAATGATTTAAAACATGGGCTTTTTCATGACCTTTACATAAAGAGACGTATATGACATTTATAACCAAAACCAAAGACCTCAATTAGTGAGGTAGCAAGACCATGATAGTCATCAGAAACCATCATTCTCCATTAGGAATCTGCAACATAAACCTACGATAGTAGCAACATGGACAACAACATGAACATCCTCATCAACATATAAGATAAGAAAATGTAGCTCCAATATCATCAAGTCGTGACCAAGTATGCAGTGTCTCCAATCATCACCAATCAATTGTAGTAGCAACATATCAATAAACATCCTCTCGACTTTATGTAACATTTTTTTTCCACATATAGAAAGATCCATAATCCATAGGTAGCAGTATCAATATTTTTAACCATAATTCCATCATATTATCTTCATGCATCCATCAAATACAAGGAGAACCTTCAATCTCAATAATGACCATAGCAGATACTTCAATAAGTGTATCAAGTAGAATTACCACACCATAAACAATTTCACCAAAATGTAATTCAAGTAATCCTCCATAAGATCACTATCCTTGACATAGTGACAACAATTTGTATATATCTTCTCATTTATGACAGATGCCAACAATAATGAGTAAATCATGAATCATCATCATCAACCAATCAAAGCATAAGATTGTGACATCAAGCTCTATTAGTAACTCGTCTCCTTGATCTCATATCATCAATATCATCATGCTTTCTTTACACATAAGAAGATCCACAATCCTTAAGCAACATGTACACCATCATATGCATCAACAACATGTGTGCAGATAAAGAGAACCTTCAATCATCACAAATTTGATCAGAAGCATCACATCTTCAATATACATATCTTCAATTTTCGACAACAACTTTACCAAAACTTGAGAAATATTTAGGCATCATCCATATGACATAATGACAACAACATATCAATGTCAACAAGCAGTGAGTGAATCATAAACTCATCATCATCAACCAATGCCAACAATGACTCAAATAACATATCAACCATAAGTTCATCATATCCAATCCATGCTTAATGATCAACATATATCTTCTCATTAACTTCATCAAAGATTGAGCAAGCCAAAACACCATCATGCAATAAGTAACCATAATGCCAACAATGCACTATTGGAAGCATAACAGATGCTCCCCCTAACTTTATGCCAACTATTCACCATCAAGTTTTATCATATAGAACTTATCAATCAGCTAGTGCATCAAATAACCATTTCATCATCAACAATATCATAAGACTTGCAACAACCCATAACTTCATCATTCCTAAGCATCATATCACCAACAGTCTGCAACATACTAATATTAGAATAAAAAAGCCAATAATAACTTGATGGAAGCATATGAGAAGCTCCCCCTGAATTTGTGCCACTTTTATCCATCTCAGAGAAACATACACGATTATCGAGATTAAAACTCACTTATAAATGTGATTGTCCTTCATGAGATCCCTGTACAAAAAGTAAACTACTAATTCTTTAGAGACAAAACTCCCCTTAAACCTGTACTGTCTATTTCCATTCACTCTTACTTCATTAGATGTAACATCACTAATACCAAAACACAATCAACAGAATATCAAACCAAAATAGAGAACCATCACCAAGATACTCATGCATAGCTCCCCCTAAGATTGTACATAAGTTATCCTGTGGATCTGATAATCATCACCTGCTCTTCATGAGGTCATGCACCTCATATCACTTTTGTAATCACTATTAGAAGTATGATTTTAAAAAAGTAGACTACAGTGGGGACTATATTCTTTTATTCTGGATCTAAAGAAAAAGTGGAACTATACCTCATATTTTTACCTGAATTCTTCTCTGCTAGCACATATAATTTATCTAAATTTTTGTATCCTCTTGCTATAATCTCTCTAGTTTCTTCATCTATAACTTTGCATTTAGTTTATGTAAATACAATTATACATCCTTTGTCAGCTATTTAAACTACACCTAGAATATTTTTCTTTAGCCCTTGAACTAATAATATATCAACGACTTTTGCATACTTCTTAGGTTTGATTCTACCCTTTCCCATAAATTTTTCTAGAGCACTATTTCCAAGAATCATATTACCATCAATATTTTTCTTGAGATATTCAAACTTGTCCTTATCTCCAGTCATGTGATGAGAGCATCTGCTATCTATGTACCATTCATCTTCATATTCAAATGAACAAAGAGGAAGGCCACAATATTCTTAGGTCTTAGAGAGAGGCCAAAATATCCATCTTTCTCAGGTCTTTTAGTAACGATATTCTTATTTGATTGCTTGTCATGTTATCTATGGAGGTCCAATGACATATTCCTGCATTCTTTTGCTACATTCCCAAACTTGTTACGAGTACAATATCTTATATCACCAGAAAATGGAGTAGAGGAATTATAATATTTCTTTTTCATATTCAACCTATTGCAATCAATAGATTTGTGACCAAATATGTTACAAGAAAAAAAATATCCCTTAAAGAAATATGAGTACCTACGAGCTAATGACCTTCTTGTGAAGTGGCTATTTGCTTGAGATCGAAACAATTTGCTTCTGCAATTGGCTGCAACATGTCTATAATTATGACATAAAAATAATTCAACATTATTGTTCAGAGGAGAGGATCGATTAATGTTTCTATTATTGGAAGCAAATTATTTCTTTTGAAAATTCATCTTCCTTGGATGTTGATATGGTTGACTTCTTATCTCTTTAACATGAAATTTTGGATTCCATATTGTTATCCTTCAAGATCCTTGTACAAGCCTATGAGCTAGATTCTCCTTTTACAGTTTCATGAAATCCAATACCAAATTTAATGGAAGGAGACCTTTGACTACTAAGAATGTTATCCAAAATCTTAGTACTATATTGAAATCTCAAGTGTTTATACTTTTCTTCTAATTTACCTTTTAGAATGTTTACCTCAACCTCCATTCTTTGATATCGTTCTTCCTTTTCCAGATACTTCTTCCTCATTCCTTCTTCAAACTTTCTTCCTTCTTCCAATTGATCCTTTAATTTGATAATATCTTCCTTCATCCCATTCTCTTGTTGTTCAAATACTTGAAGTAGCTCCTCATTTCGCTTGTTTGATTTTTCAAGATATTCTCTTAGAGATACAATCTCAGCGTCAAGTCTTTCACAATATTTTTTAGATTCTACTGCAGCATTTACCAATTTAAAATGATCCATGTTATCATATGCCTGCAACTTATCCTTAAGATTGTTAATCATTTTCAAAGCAAAATCAAGTTTTCTTCTAAGCTTAAGAACTTCCTCTAACTTGCCTTCTTCTGAATCAGTAATTCCATCTGACATAACATGCTCATATTTTGATACATCATTATTTTCTTTAGAAACAAGATTACCTATGGGTTCTCCTGATGAGCAATCTTCATTTATTTTTTCCTTCATGGATTTCTTGTAGATTATCACATATTTCCTTTGTAGTTTCATAGTGCATAACCTTTCCTAATGATTAATCAAGTATATTACCAATGATTTCATTTAATGCTACATTATTCTTTATAATTCTTCACTTGGTGGAGGAGTTTTAGTGTAACCATTACATACTGCATTCCAAACATTAGATCCTAGGCTCATTAACTTAGACTTCATCTTTTCATTCCATTCCTGATAGTTATAATCACTTAACATAAACATACCTTTATTGTCCATTGTTTCTAACTTTCCATGTTCTTCTAATGCAGATTGTCCTTCAACCATAAATGCAGATATTGGCACAACATCAGATGCATCATTGTTCTCCTGAATTGACTTATTCCTTTTATTTTCCTTCTTATTTTTCTTCTTTCCCATCGTCCTTGATCCACTCTCAAACAGTTAGGCTTCAACTTGAGTGACCTGCTCCAATACCAATTATTCAGAAAAATACTGAGAGGCGGGGGGGGGGGAATCAATATTTTAAAACTACTTTAAATTTTTAATTTCATATTTTAATTTTTGTACGCTATTGTCATTTAAACAAACAACATATGTAGACGACTTCAGCGAAACCAAACAATGTATATTAGTTAACTTAATTCTTCAGAAGTTCTATCAGATCTTTATCTTTAACCAATGCATTGTTAATTTCATCATACATATATTATGTAGTAAACAAGAGAATAAACCATCACACATAGGCAACACAACAACACATGAGGACACCAGGATTTTTAGGTGGAAAGCCAATGTGGGAGAAAACCACTGTTGTCATTGTCTTTGTCTTCTTATTTTATTATTAAAAAACTTCTTACAATCATGTACTACTGCATAATCTTACCAGTATGCAGGCACCCACCTACAAAATGCTACAACCTTCTCTCGTTATCCAACACCAAGTGGAAGGGAGCTACAACCCCCTGATCTCATTTACCAACTCCTACCAGAAGGGATCACCTACCCCCTACACAAATTTACCAGCTACTACTGGAAGGAAGCTCTGAATCCCTCAATGAAGGCTCTAAGCCTCATCATCTCTTGTGGACCACGTTTCATAATATTTCATACTGGATCCACCTAACTCAAAACATCAAAACCTGCAGGCGATCTTTCATCATATTTTTAGACTAGACCCACTTCCATCATTAAGCCCAATACCAAACAAAAATTCTGAAAGCAAATAGAGAAGAAAATGAATCGTTGTATTACCATAAACCAATCATTGAATCTCAATCAATCATTGCAACAAGATCAAACCAATTTATAAGAAATATATACCAATAGATAATGCACAACCATTCATTAATATACCAAACCATACATTGTTCAAAACCACATAAAGAAATTATTGTCACTGCAAACCTTGATCAGATATACTTTAAAGTGTATACGCTATTGTCCTAAAGCATACATGCATATATATGTGCTTCCTTTGTATAAGACCAGTGTACATATATCAAATCACTAACAATTGAATCTGAATCACTACATTACTGAAACAACCAATTAATCATGTGCTAAATTAATTATAGATCACTGAGTCAATTACATATCAACACACTATAGAATCATCACTAATCAACATTCCATTCCATAACCAACTTAACTCAATCCATACTATCAGACACAGATTATCATGATAGAGATGTCATCGACAAACAACAACAATCAAAACTAAATTGATCAAATGTCATCAACAAGTCATACTACAAAACCCTAGTATTTATACATGACTTCCACAAAACATGTCAGCATATGTAAGCGAATACCATGCATAACTCCTACATACAGATCTCAACATATAGTATAAATTTGCAGAATTTATATGCGACCCCGCAAATATGGATTCGCATATGTACATGACTATTACCAAACATACCTGCGTACAGATTGAAAAACTTTCGTTGCAAATATATTTTTACTCATCGCAACCCTTACTGTTAGAATTACATACTTTTGAATACTTCATTTAGATCATGGAATCATTACAACCACAAACCTATCATTGTTAGTTACTTATATATTTTCAATAAGTAAATCAAACATGCATATATGTCAACACACTTCAGATCTTTCAAATTTGAGTGTTCTCCTTGCTCCCTGTTGCACACATGGTTTAGATCATATCGCGCATGTATAACTCATTACTTGCACACATAACACCTTGATCTCCATCTCCTTATATAGATTTAGACTTAGCCAATATCTTAGGCCAAACCCTTAGTAATTCCATTGGTATTCTTTGACAGGATCAAATAATTATTTTCGCACTCATTACTATGAACCAATACCATGGTAAATACCCCTCATATTCAAATGACCATGGTGTGGATTATGTATGCGAATTTTCTTCACAATACATGCATATGTATGCAACCTTTCTTCTTAGGATTTGCGTATCCTATCTCAAAAATTTCATTTAGCATCCATCTATCTCTGAACTAACATTCATTTGCACATATAACCTGTAGAATATGTACCAGTCTACATAATCATCTTGTTATCACAATGTTGACATCTTTATCAAGTAGGTTTCCATCAAGGATAAAGCATTAGCCATAATGCCAACAATTGTAAATATATCTAATCATTTAGTTAAATTTACCTTATTTGTACTAAGTAAAATTTCATTGAATTTTGAGTTTTATTTATGTGAATTTGAATCTTACTACTACGGTACATGGTGTATCATTTTTTTGCATGTGTCTATTTGCAAGGACAACCTGAAATGGAGGTTTTGTTTGTTGCAATTAGAGATATATTGTGTAGAAGTTTATTTGGAGTGATTCCCATGGTTAGTGTGATCTAGGTGGATGTTGATAGCCACCTTTCTATTCCACTAATTTAGAATTATTCCACATATCCATAGTTTTATTTGTATTTTAGGTCCTAAAATTATCACATGTTTTTTAAGGGATTTTCCTTGCCTTTTTGTTAGTCAACATACACCAAATTTGTGTGCATTGTCAAACTCATAGAGCACGAACTACAATTTATAATAGTCGAAGAAATTCCCCTAGTATAGTTTGTATGAAAAGTTGCACCCTACGATGTTTTCATATTAAGTAATCATTTCGAGGTTACATTAATTTTTCTAAATCATTCCATTAAGGTTTTTTTTGTTTTTATTTCAGGAGGGGGGAGGGGGTCTAAAAGAGTCTGTAATTAGGTCAAGCTCATATCAAGGGACATGGGGTTCATTTCGATTGTTAACACTATAATCTGTAGGTGAATCCATGTGTACCCACATGCATGACCCACATGGTCAATCAGGGGATTTGAACCTCGAACCTCAAATTTGTACAATATCTTCATATTACGATGATCACCAATCAAACTGCACCACTGGGGTAAATTCATGGCATAAGGTCATGGTTTTGAATATTTAGGATCTGTGCATCCTAGAGTGTGTCATAATGTAGTTTACACATCTTGTAATGTATTCTTTTGATTAAATGCCATTGATGCTCCTTACATTGGAGAAAAGCTACCACCATTCTAGCTAGTTTGTATTCTTTGTATTTTGTAGTATTTTCTCATTTTGTTCATTAATACAATTTTGGTTTCATTTTATGATTATGTTCTCTACAATATCTCTATGTGTCTTCATCTATATTGTTGCTTTTACTTCTTTATCTACCTAATCCGAATAATCGTATTAGAGAAGTCTATTTTTTGTTGTTTCTATATGCATGTTCGTAACAATGCCATGGTATAAG
The DNA here is from genome assembly GCA_000404065.3 of Pinus taeda. Classification (NCBI taxonomy): domain Eukaryota; kingdom Viridiplantae; phylum Streptophyta; class Pinopsida; order Pinales; family Pinaceae; genus Pinus; species Pinus taeda. The sequence goes on from APFE030983367.1 coordinate 42,944, forward strand.
GATGTGGGTCTTGAACAAACTAAGATGAGGGAATACCACTCTCTAAGCTTGAGTATTCTTCCATGGTGGAAGAGATGAGAGATGAGGGATCAAGAGATCCTATCAAGTCATTTCTTAAGGAAGCCCTTATGTGACAAAGGAAAGTAATACCTTGATTTTGACCCCATATTGATAATGCATTTTGTACATGAGGAAAGGAAAAAGATCCTAGCTATGTAATGGTTTTGAATATTATTAATAAAATCATCACCGAATATTGAAAAACTATGGGGGGACACTAATCTAGATATTTTAACTTTAAGGATGCATACATAATTGCATATAAAACAACATATTAACAAAGTAACTTAACACATGAAAAATAAACGAGAATCATAACACAACCATGAGATTAAAGGCACACAAACAATTTGATTATAGAGTTCACCCAATGTGGGCTATGTCTCCGGGCCCTACTCAAAGTGGGGAGGCCTTCTTTCATTAAGTGGCATCAAAGAAATGAATTAAAATCAATTTTATAAAAATGACCCTTATACTTCTAATTATGATGATGACCTAGAAAATGGAGACATCGATTAGAGAAACGGATTGCACGGTTGGATTCCTAGCACGAAAACGTGTAAAATGACTATAAACTTGTCAAATTATGACACTGGCACCTCTGGCCCTCTAAGGGAATATTTTCAGCATCTTGGTAGATCCCTCGCTCATGGTTTTTGCCCTACTAGCCGCTCAGGGTTCTGCTAGTCTTCTCTCCGCTGGTCTGTAGCCGAATGATCAGTTCAGGTTTAAATATATGTGATGGGCGAAACCACCAACGAATGAGTCATGGCTCATTGGCGGCGTGCTGATTTAAGTGGGAGGTAGGTTGGGTTCGAGACCCGCTGCACCCATATTTGGTTTATTGTTTTGTGTTGGCATTTAATTAAAGTCTGGGGGTTAACATTGTTATAACATATTTTTGGAACCGCCCAAGTGGCGGGCCGACCCACCGTGTCAGGCAGGTTCAAGTCTTGCCAGTTCCGCACTTATGTATATATTGTATAGTCTATCGACCAGTGGGTTAGGCGGGTCTATTGGGGCTGACCCGCCCACCACACTATTTGTAATATATGCCATATAAATATATACAACGTCCCAAATTTACATTTATTTTTATTTTTATAGAGAAAATAGTTAAAATTTCTTTGTTGGAAATTAAGGGTTACTGGAAAAATTAAAGAGGTGAAAAATTCACCCTTTTCAACCGCCATTTTCCGTTTTCCATCCCTTTGCAAATTATTGCCTCGTTAGTGACTGCCAATTGGCCAAGGTTGACCAGAACTTTGACCAGCTATAACTTGAGCATACAAACTCGGATTTGAGTGTCATTTACATCATTGGAATCAAGGCGACAAGCACTACGATCTAGTTCTTGTTTGACTTCCATTTAAGGAATTTTTATTTTGAGCTATTCTTAAGGCTACTTTTATTTTTGGATCCACTCAGATCATTCCTCCCCACTAATGAGATTTTGGACCGCCAAAAGATTTATTAATCAATTGGAAAGTGAGGGAATTTCTCCCTCACTTTCTCCTTTTTCATCCATCGATCCTTACTTGAATGCATTCCTTTGAAACCAATACAAAGGTATTCCATGTCTCCCCGTCATGAAGTCCTGGTCTTTCTGTCAAGAATGATGTCCTCTAGTAGCTTGTCCAAGTATTTTGGTGCAAAATTGTCCATTGTAGGAACCTATCCAAACTCTTTGGTGTCCATGATTAACTGAGGCTCATAAAGCTTCAAGTTTTCAACGTTCACCACTAAGTACATATGCATGTATGCTGAAAAATCGAGACAAAAAACATTGTCTCCAATCTTCTCCAATATGGTGAATGGGCCATCTTGGTCGCAACTTATTTTCTTCCCATTTCATTTCATATTTGCTAATGTGGAGCCACACTTTGTCTCCAACCTGGAATTGGTGAGCAACTCAGTGATTGTCATGTCAGGCTTTGTATTAAGCTTGAGTTTTCTCCAAATACTCCTGTAATTCCTAGTGAATCATCTAAATTAGCTAGATGAACTGCCACGCTTTGTCCCTGTCATATTACCCACTGGAATCTTCATCTCTCCTAAAGACAATGTCTAAGGGATCCTTTGGAAAATAACCAAATCATTTCTCCAACGGTGATCTTTGAATGGAATTCACTGACTGGTTGTATGCATGTTGTACATAAGGAAGTTTCTCATCCCATTACTTGGGATGTTTGCCACAATAGCCTTGGAGTAAGTGTATCACTGTGCAATTGACAACCTATATTTTTCTGTCGGTCTATGGATGAAATGTCATGCCCCTCTTCAACTTGGTGTCCATCATTCTCCACAAAATCATCCAAAACTCTCTAAGAGAGTGAGAGTCTCGATCAGACACAATGGATGTGGGAAACCCAAAGTGGACCCATACAAATTGGAAGAACATATGAGCAATCTTCTCTACAGTGACTTTTTTTTTACAAGGCATTAAGACACACATTTTTCTAAATCGATCCACAATGACATACAAATAGTCATGACTTATCCTAGAAAAAGGAAAACCGCTTACAAAATCCATTGGCATGCTTTCCCATGGACGACTCGGAACAGGGAGTGGTGTGTAGAGCCCTAATTTTATATTAGTGGTCTTGCTAAGTGAACACAACACACATCCCTTTATGTTGAGTCACAACATTTTTCATGTGAGGCAAATAACACAACCTCTGCAAATGACAAATTTTTACCTACACCAAAATGACCTGACACAAGAGAGGTATGTGCCTCTCTGATTACATGTATTCTTTCATTGGTGGGGATACAAAGTTTTCAAAGGTGATATAAAAACTTTCCCTACAAATGGTAACTATCCACTTGTGATCCAAGAGTAACTTTGCATAAATCTCCTTAAAACCATCATCATCAACATACTGTTCATCGTAACTTTCAAAAGATAAAGAGGCATTTTGTAAAAATATAGATGCAAAATAGGAGGGCAAGAAAACATTTCTTCCACTTTATTCTAGGTGCCCTTCTTGTGTCTTATTACCAAGTGCAATTGTTGGAGGAATCCCATTCATCTGAAATGACATGCTTGTTGAAGCTTGGTTTGTGACTAAATGTACTGCAAGGGCTGGTGATCTGTGTGAATGATGGTCTCCTTGCTGATAAAATAGTGCTTCCCTTTCTTCACACTTTAAACCAAGGCATACAACTCCTTGTCATATGTGGGATAGTTCACAACATCTTAGGAGAATGTCTTAGAATGGTAACATACAGGTTTCCTCTGCTGCATCAATACTACTCCCATGGCATATCCTTTGGCATCAGTCTCGATCTCAAAAGGTTGTTGGAGGTTAGGTAAGGCCAAAAAGGGTGTGTGTTGATCTTCTCTTTCTGTTCATAAAAGGCTTTCTATTGCTTTCCTTCCCACTGAAAGGTTTTCTTCACACTTGTTAATGCATGTAAGTGGGATGCAATGACGAAGAAATTGGAAACGAAACTTCTCCAGTATTATACTGCACTCAAAAAGCTACAAACCTATGTAACGTTGGTGGTTTATGCCACTTTACAATCACTTAATTTTTATAAGGATCTATTTTCAATTGTCCACCACCGACAATGTGACCCAAGTAAACCAAAGAGGTCTTCCCAAACTCACACTTAGACATTTTGACATACAATTTTTCTTTTTACAAAACATCAAGAACTTTTTTAACATGGCTCACATGATCATCCCATGTCATACTACAAACGATAATGTCATCAAGATACACAAGTACAAAATAATCAAGAAAAGGCCTGAAAATATCATTCATCACCCTCATGAATGTGGCTGAAACATTTCATAGTCCGAATGGCACCACTATCCATTCAAACAACCCTTGTTTCATCTTGAATGTAGTCTTCCATACATCCTATTCTGTAATCATGACACGATGATAACCACTGTACAAGTCCAGTTTTGTGAATAGAAAACATTTTTCAATTGATCTAAAAAATCATCAATGCAAGGGAGAGGGTACTTATTATTCACCATTATTTTGTTGAGTTCCCTATAGTGTATGCACATCCTCCATGTGCCATCCTTTTTCGGCACCCACAAGATAGGTGAACCGCATGGAAAAGAACTTGATCTTATGAACCCTTGGTTCAACAATTCCTGTACCTGCTTCTTTATCGCTTCCATCTTGATGGCTGACAACCTATACATACCAATGTTGGGTAAAGGAGTATCCCGCTGCAAGTGAATCTTATGTTGATTCTCACACTTTGGAGGAACCCACTTGGTTCTTGAAAAGGCCCATCATATTCACAAACAATTTCATACAATTCCTTTTTATGAGTGGGATCACAACCTTGGAAAGCTTCACATGTCTCAAAATATTTTGCTTTCACAACCATGAGCATTCACCCTTTGTTGGAATTGATTAATCTCTTAATTTGACCTACACTTACAAGATTGGCACTGATTTTGGCGTGATGAGCTCTAATAATGTATTCCACCTCATCTTTCATGAGATCAACTTGTTTTCATGGCAAAATAAAATTGATTTCCTATCGTACAAATAGGGACTCTCAAATACAATACCACAGATATCCAAGGGTACAACACCAAGGTCAACCTCATCTACTAGTTTGGATGCAATCACAACTAGCTCTACACTGCTTGGTTACATGTAATTTTTCTTTATCACACACCCAACCAAGAGGTTAGGGTGTCAGATGAGGCTTGGTCTCTAGTCCTAACTTTTTAACCAAGGATTCTAGAATTAAATTTTCTTGTGAGCCAGAATCAAACAAAGTTTCCACTTTAGTATGTTTCATTACTACTCTAATATGTAACAATTCAATACTCTTTCATTTATTAACAAGAGACTCATTTGAAGAACTTGTACCTGCATGTGATTCAAAATTTTCATTAGCATGAAGATAAAGAGTACCTTGTGTGGCCATCGCTGTGATCAATTTCTCATGACTAGAATCGGATCTAAGGTCCTGATGTGCGGTTTCCATTGTCTTTTCCTTGTTCTTCCCACCAAATCTCTTTGGTTTCAACTCTGGATGCAAATTCCAATAGTGTTCATAATCATGGCCTTCCTTCTTGCGATGTGTGCAAGATGGCTTTTCTCCTTCCTCCTTCTTGGTTGTACCTTCCTTCTTGTCCTTTTCCTTACCTTTACCTTTGGACTTACCATTATGAGGTTTGAAAGATGATTTCTTTGGTTTCTCTTATTTATCATTCTTGCCTCTGATTTCAAGTTGAATGGCCTTCACAATGGTCGCATCAATAGTATTAGGCTTAAGTAATAGCAAAGAATGTCAGATATAACTATGTAAAGCACAAATATATTTTGTTATAGTTTCGGGTGAATCAAGTGAAATGCCCAAATTCAATGCTTGTTTTCTAAACTCTTTTGTGAAGCTTTGTACATTTTTACCTTTTCCTTGTATTAAATATTATCATTCCATTAAAGAATTTTGTTAATAACCCAAAGGATAAAACTGATGTTTTAATGAAAAAACAAAATTGGACCAATAAGAAAGGAGATTACCCAAGTTTTTGTTGCCTTTCTATAACTTTCTCTCGCACAAGACGAGAGTGGTGCCACTTAGCTGAAGAGATTCTAATTGGATATTTGCCTCATATTCCACGATTTTCTGAATCTGGAAATAAACCTCGATCTACTAAATCCAATTTTTTAGTTTATTTGTATTACATCCTCCATTATATTTGGGAAAATCAAACTTTACATCTAGCTTAAAAAATGGCTTCTTAGATGCATTTTTATGATGCTAGTTATAGTGATGAGAAGAAGAAGAATAATAACTATCACTAGAGGATGGAGAGGGAAGTTCAGGAGGCTCTCCTCTTCTACCTTCATGATTTACCAATGCATGATCATCTAGATCTTTCTTCTCAGGCTTGATTGTCTTCTCATAATCTACAAACAACTTGCCAACTTTCTCTGCCATGGTGAAGAAGATATCACGATAATTTCGCTCTTCTTCCATTCGAGCTTCCTCATCTGCCATGTTATGTCTTCATGGTGCACACCCTGCTTCGAGATCAAAGGATTTAAGTTTTCCTTATCATCTTTGGAGTTTGTACCTGTCTAGCATTCACTCATGCAACTCACATCAAGAAGACCTGCTTTTATAGCAAACTATTGTAGCGGCTACAACCACCCTCCAAAAATTTACCTTAGCTTCGTTTTGAAGCCTCCCTTCCAACTTCTCACAGTAGCTTGCCTTTCTTCGTCAAGTTCACAAGATTAAGTGTTTTGCTTGCACAAAGGCAGCCTGGCGATCACAGCTTGATGCATTCCCCTCACAGGCTAATCACCTAGACTTGGTCTAGCTGCAGGCTGAGAAGATCCCCCAAGAAATTGCACAATTCTGGAGGGAAACCAGCCTTCCCTCTAGAAATTGGGCAATTCTATCTAGCAACTTGCTGGACTCTAGAATTGTGCAATTCTGCTAGTCAACCCTCACAGAGAAAATTGCGCAATTTTTCCCAGCAGGGCTACTCAGCCCAGAATCTATGCAAATTTGGGCAACAGTTAGCTGCTCTACCCAGAAATTGCACAAATATTCTGGGTAGCCAGCTCAGCTGCCAGCCAAAAATGCACATTTTCTCCTAGCATTCAAGTAGTCTCTTGCATGTGCAACTGAGTTGACTAGTTCCCTCTGAGACTGAGCAAAACTGACTTGCATCCATGGGATATTTCTCCCAAGGAAAGATGCAAAGGCATCCCTTGTTTCAGAGATCTATGTTTAGGAGTTGAAGGCTACATGCAAGGATCATTTCGGAAACCTCCCACCAAGTGTCGCTTTCCCTAGATTTGTGGCATGTGCGTCACAACCTCGATGTTATCAAAACTCATCAACTGAACGCTACAGAGCTCATTCCTCACATCAACCTTGCATATCTAATATCCCACAATGCATCTAGGAGCTATTGGCACATTCAGCTTAGCTTTTTTGGGGTAAGCCAACTTTCCATGACTTGTGTTGCATTTCTATCACTTTTTGTGTTTTCTCTTGTATGAGTATTGTTTTCTTGTTTTCTTTGAGCGCTTACTGTCATTTACATGTATATTTGCTTGTCCTAGCATTGTTTTAATTTTTGTTGCTATCTCACTGCTGTCGCATGCATGAAACTATTTTTCACGAACGATCGCCGATTCAGCGGCTCACCTCACCCGCGTGCATGTTGTTCTATTTTTTGAATCTTTCATTCACCATTTGCATGCATGATCATTCACTTATGCTTACACTCAATATCATCATGAATTCGCATTCACATTCACGTTCAGTTGCCCATCGGCAAGTTTGGCCAACCTTGGCTCGGACTCTGCCTCACCAAACAGCATTCACAATCCTGAGAAGGAAGGCTCTGCCTTCCTCTCTAGGAATGTGCATTTCTGCCTAATAGTTGTTCCCTAGGTCTACTTTGTTCAATCCAGAGGGACAGTGACTGTTGGCCAAGAAAATTGTGCAATGCGGTCACTGAGCCTACAACCATTGCCAGATGAGATTGTGCATTGTGAAATTCTAGTAGTCAGCAGTCAGATTGGACTGTGCATTGTGCAGTTCCAGCAATCAACCAATCTCCCAGCAACCCAAACTGTGCCTTGTAAAGTCTTGGAAGTCAGTCTCCCGACCTCCTGGCTGAACTTGTGCAACCTTCATGATCAATCACACAGGTATGTTGCAAGTCATTTCCCAAGTTTATTTTGGTTTTCGACTGACAAATTGCTTGTCATGAGTGTTGCCATGTCTCTAGGTGTTGCAGGTGTTCATCCACCTCTCAACAGTACAGGTATAATGGTTTCCAAGAGAGCAGAGTTGAAGACATTGTTCAGAGCACACCTAGAGATGCAGTAGATCAAATGTCTATGATCTTGCCTACTCACGAAGATATCAAGTTGTTCATAGACAAGGACATCAAGATATGATAGTAGCAACATCATAGCAAGCACCATCATGAATAGTAGCTGAAGGCAACATACCAAATGCAACAAACACAACGAACATAACAAATGCAAAGAATGCAACGAATGCAATGAATGTAAGAGGAAAGTTTCTAACAACACAGAGGCGGAAAAAAGTTACAAGCTCAAACAAATCCACTAATGATGAAAGAAACTTTGGAGACTCAGGCTATGAGGTGATGGCATGACATGAAGATCACGCGAATAGAGAGAAATGAACAAAGGAGTTGCATGTGCTGAAGCAACAACTCAAGGAAGAACATGACGCTACACAGACAGATGAATGAGTTGCAGTAGGAATAGGAATAGCAGTAGACGCAACATGCACTCACGGATGAAACTGCACCCCTACAAGTTATAGATCTATCCCAGCAGCTGGCACATAGTAGACATGGTGAGTAGTGTTGTTAATCACATGCAAGGGATTCAACAACATGCATGTCATTGTGCACATGCATGCGATCCAACCCATTCAGCACGCCCACCAAGGCAAAGACAAGAAGCAAGTCCAATTGGAGTTGAACATGTACTTTAGCAAGTTCATGCGCATGACCACCGGCACACACTTGAAGAGTAGCACGAACACTATGCGTTAGTGTGTTGTCGGTCTAGCCATACCCAAGAAGACCATGCACATGTTAGCAGAATAGTTGGATGAAGGAGCCGAACCAATGCAACAGATTCAACAGAGGAGAGAGTTTGCTTCAGCAAGATGTCACCATGGGGTGCATGCACACCATCGCAGATGACCAAGCTTGGCATCAGCTCACCGCCTTCACCATCATAAGCATGTCAAAGAGTTGGTCTCACCTCAATGGACCAAGTGTCAGTGATGTCTTGCATGGCTTGCTCAAGCCATTTCGTCTCACATGAGTACATGTGCATTGTAATGTTGAGTCATGTCAAGTGTAAGTCAAGTGTCAATAGTTGGATGTAACAATCATAGAGTATGTGAAGAGTCATGAGGGTAGTTGAACTCTCACAAAGGGAAATGTCAAGGATCACCCCACCCTTTGCTATAAATAGTCCCTCATAACTCATTGTAGAGGCATTTAGTCATCCAAGCTTCCGATAAGACTATCTTGGAGAGAGCTTGGATAGTATTGTAATGCACCTTGGCTTCTCCACTACATGGAGCTAGTACATCTCTTTGGAGGAGCGGGCAGATGTGGTTGTAACATTCCACTATTGGGGCTAGAGGGTTTACATGGATGTATTGTATGATTGGAACTTACACTTCTTTATATAATAAGAGCCAACACGTTTTCATGCATATGTTGTTATTGTAGTTGGTCTGTTCCAGTTGCTGTAGTAATGTATGTTGTTTAACTTACGTAGTTTTGTATGAACTATTTTGTATGAAATTATATGAATCTTTTTGCAGATGTGTTGTTGGTTTAACCATCACTTTGGATTGCCAGATGACTTTGTTTCTATCTTGTGATGTATCTTCGCTCGTGTGTTCCCTTCCCAGCTGAGTACTGTTATAGGTTGCTAAGGGATGCACTCATCTCAACCCACTTGACTCACTGTAGCATCACACGCTTGCTACCAACAGAGTTATCTTACTTGCCTTTGTGCAAAATCGTGGTCAAGGCATTGCTATACGATCCATTGCTGGGACTCCTACACCAAACGGTCTGAGGTCTAATTGGGACTTCTTAATGGGGAGGTCCCCTTGCATGTTCGGGGGTCCAACATTGTCAACATTTTGGCGTTAGAAGGAGGGATAGATGACATGTTGAGTCCTCACATTTGTTTTGAATCTCTACATATCTTGTTGGCATTATGGCACAGGTGTTGTCCTTGATGGCAACTCTCTTTGGTAACAGATCTCAGTTCAGGCACTCAGAGAGAAGAAAAAGACATATAGGCAGGTTCATCTAAACAAAGGCGCGTATACACGTGAATTATACACTGAAAAAGCGCGTATATGTTGGGTATCATACTTTTGGTCCATGGTAGTTAGTCCTTGGGACTTGAACCTATGTTTTGGACCATGGCGTCTCGACAGATGTGTTGATCCCTAGTTTTGGGTTCATGGTATTGAAATGTTATGATTTTGGACCATGGTATTGAGGAAGGCCTAAGACTATAAAGGAGGAAGGAGTTCATGTGGCAAAGGATCATCGGCATTATTATTGAATATCTGATAAAGTGCTAGAGTTGGTATATTGGTAATTGGGTTGTGATGCAGATCTGGGTCTGAATGAAGGAGGAACCTTAGCACAAAAGAAGGATAAGATCTATTCATGGGTCATAATCTTTAAGCTTGAATGATAGTTTCTTTATATGATTTTGATCTGCTAGATGTGACGCTTGCTTGATCTATAAGTCTGATAATCTGGGTTAATTAGTAATTGAATATCTGAAAGAGTGAATTATCCTTTATAGATCTGTACGCAGTTTCAGTGCAACGAAGGTGCGTATACATGTAGGTTTAGTGAAGTAATAACGCGTATACGCAGGTTTCTTCATACGCAGAAGCGTATGCACGCATGCTCCAGGATGATAAAGAAATGTATATGTTTTAAATTGTGATCTTGCTGCTTTTGTTCATTGCTGCTATGTTCTGGGTTATGTTTGGTTACTGGTACTATGTTTTGGGTACAGCTGTCAAAGAAATATCTACTTGTTTCAGATCTATTTGGTGAAAGGTGATTGGTTGATGGAGAAATTCTTAATTATTGATTGATGTTCATGGATCCAATCTGAAAATTTATGAAACGTGGTCCCTGGAAGAAAGAGAAGGTTGTAGCCTTCTATAGGCCAGCACCTACGTACTA
>APFE030983367.1:84620-104328 GCA_000404065.3 Pinus taeda
AAATTGATCTTTATTATTGAAAGATACAGTTAAAGACTCTAGCCTAGATATGACACTAGTTTCAACTTCATAAAAGTTTGATGAAAATAAACCTTTAGTGAAGAAATTATTTTATATCAGTGCAATGAAAGGTATCAATAACAAAATAAAGATTCTCTGTAGAACAATTACTTCCAAAAACTCTATCATTGTCGTCCAGAGCTATCTAAAGAAGACAATGACTTCCTCCCTACTAAGGAGATCACAACTTTCAGATGAACAATCCGAGGATACACTTTATCTTGAAGAATGAGAGGTCTCATCACGAGCCAACTTATCATAATCACAGATATAACCTGCTGACTTTGCCAAATAATGCATACCATAACAGGCAATGATTCAAGATTGTTACAATCAAGAGGCAAGGGGTCTCATCACGAGCCAGCTTGTTCAGCAAAGTTATAAATCAAGTGAATGACTGTGTCATAAATTGGCCACCAAACCAAGACATTGTTCTTTAAGAATAAAAATAAAATCAAAGCAATAAGTGTAGATGTGGATTCTTCTTTGAGAGTTGTAGGTTTTTTAAGTAGGATACAAGATCATTGCTGGGTAAAAGGTAACCCTGTCGAGGCTATGAACGCCTGCTGGCAGCAAAGGCTCTACCTACGGCAAATGAGTATATCTTAAAAATGGTTTACAGAGAAGACTTTGTTTTATCTTTACAGACCAAGTAATCACTGATGTAAACACAAAGACTAACTTGAGGCAGCAAATAATCAAAGTTGAAAATAGCTGAAGAAAAATGTCATTGACAGGTTAGAGCATAATGTACTTTATCTTTCCATAATAAAGTTTAATTTTCTGAAAAATTTGTTGTTTTGGAAGCTGAAAAGGTTCAATAGAAATACAGAGATAACTGGTTCTTCCAAGTGAATCGCGAATTGTTGTGGCCACCAACAACCCCCCTCCTTATTAAGTATTATTGCTAATACTACATAAGTGGGGACTCTCAAAAAAATTAGTTAGTGTTACATTTTCTTTTTTAGATGAAACTTACAACATCATGGACTTAGGAAAATACCTTGAAAAATCTAAAAAAACCTAAGTTTCATAATGAAGAAAATTAAGTTTACTCTTTAAAGGATATCGCATAGCGTATAGGATGATAGGATACACCTTCTAATGAGTTAAAGTAACAAAAAGTGAGATTGCGACGCGAAACCTCATCGCATCGCATATACTGAAGAAACACTCACATTGAAAAACTTTAAAAATTCGCCGATATGCGATATCGCACATCACACATCACAAATATCAGAAGAATTACACAAGAATTATAACGATCTGTGATATTGCGACAATGTGATATTGTGATACCACGATACCGCGATACTGCGACCTTGCGATAAAAACAACACGATGACATTGCGACATTGCGATATCGCGATACTGCGATATGCGACATCCCAAAGCAAAAACGCTGCACCCCTCTATCGCAGTTGGTTCTGGCTCATTGTTCAAGAAAACGTTTTAGCCAAGAGTTGATCATGTATTTTAATTCGAATTAATGAGTTATTGCCAGTTGTTAATGAAGTAGGGTGTTGTGTTTTTCGAAGAAATAGCTCACGTAAGGTGGCATGTTTTGCATAGCTTCGGCATTTAAAATTTTTCCTGTCATTAGTCCTTTATCATTACTTCCACCTCAATGTAAACTATAAGAAAGAAGGACGAAGTGTTGTACAGGGCACTATGCAAAAAAAAACGAGGAGGGAAGGCAGCGCTCCAATGAACATTTTGGAAGGCATACTTAATCCATTCAATGAAGAAAAAGAGCCGCAGAACTCTTCTGAGGCATCTATCACAGATTTCTCATGTACAACCATGGTTGAATGGGTACTAAATGACACTGATACCAGAAATAGACAGTTTAATTCTCAGGGTCAAGAGCTCACGGAATCACTATTTTTACAAATTTTGAGCTTTATACTGAATGAGAGAAAAAGGCGCAAGAGGAAAAAACCGCATCAGGGAAGCCCAGATCAAGAAACAGAGGCAGTTTACGATGCGCGATTAGCGCTTAGCGCTAATCGCGCTTCGCTAAGAAAAATTGCTCGAAAAGGAAGGTCCCTAGTTGCTTAGTCACCTGCGAGCCCCGAAAATTGCAAGAAATCAGCAATAGAAGCAAACTGGAAACAAAAGCCTGAAGGAAAAGCAGAAGCAGTCCAAAGGTTAACCAAGTTGAAATGGGATGTTTACCAGACATACATGGTAATGCTACATATTCATTGGATGATTCTCAAGCGCATCATCAATTTTACTGAGAAGATAACGCCAGCTCTTGCCGATTCTGTTTGCTTAACTCAACCAAAGGCAGAAGACAGTCAGCCGACTCTACTCAGAAAAATACTGAATGCTTGCGATATTAAGGAGTAGATTTAGAAGTAGTTAGTAGATTTAGAAGTAGTTAATAGATTTAATTTTAGAAATAGTTTTTCTTAGAAAGAGGACGGTCATTTAAACCAAATCCTCAATTCCTGTAAATAAGTTATTTAGTTAGTAGTATTTAAACCCTTCTCATGCATTTAGAGAAGGATCTAGAAATTTATCAAAAACTTGTCCTCAGAACATGCACTTTTGCACCCTCAGAGGAGGTTTTGGTGAATGAATGGAACATGGTTTATTTGATATTTGCATTTGATATCTGCTACTGATGTCGCACTTTTGTACTCTTAGTAGATGTTAAATCAAGGAGAGATAAATCAATCATCGCTTGAAGCTCATGAGTAGGACTAGTTATAAATGTTACTTTTATCTCTTAACCATTTCTTCTTATGCGTTAAAGTGATATTCAGTTTTCAGTTATTTATATATTACAGCATGGATGTCTGAGTTATCATTTGGCACTTTTGTACGGTGATAACTATTTGTTTGTGTTTAAGTGTATGAATAGCTCATTTATGCGATAAGTTTTAACAGCTGTTTCGTCTAACTTCTTATACGAAGTAGCTCATTTTTATTGAATTCTTTTCTTATGATAGCTGAATGATCTTTATTACCAGTTATTATTTGAAATCTTTTTAGATCGCATAGAAGAAAGATCACACCCTGGGTTAGCATTAAATTTCAAATGTTTTTCTGTTTATTAGAATACAATAGCATAGCATTAGATTAGATAGAAGTATTCCATTTAGAACAGAAACACCCATCTTTCACCACACACACCACACACAACTGAATTGAGAAACTGGTCCCATATCCCCAGTCGGACCCGCTATACCAAACGGATAAGGAGCTGCCAACCAAGGTCCGGACCGAGCGGGTATCCCCCTTGTTGTTGACCCGATTTTCGAGGCCTTCAACAAAGTGATAGATCCTTTCTCATAGCTCAAAATAGGGTATGAGAGTAGTCAACAAAAATATCTTGTACTATAGAATCCATTCATGGGATCATAGTTAAAATATAGGTACATTAATCTTTAGGGAACTAATATAAATATGCACATAGCACTAGAGGGGAAATTTGAAAAAATGGACCAAATATTAAACAAAAATAACTTTTAGATCAAAAATCATAACGAAGCATATGAATAGTTAATGGAAAGACAATGAAGAGTGGAAACCAATGGTAAACCCGAAATTTTCATTTGAATATTAGAAATTCTTAGCAATTCAAAAGAATGATACGAATGTATTTGAAGAATAGAAAAACCATACATATGATTTTTAAAATTTGTAATCATTTGTTTCTTCTAATGAAATGTAATTGTATGCACCTTTTGCAAAATAACAAGTATCAAAAAAATAGGATTAGATCAAAATTAAAAACCAAAGATATTGAGGGAGGATAAAGAGTTTATGGTCATAAGGTGGAAGATAAATTCCTAAATATTAGTTTAGATTATGCAGAGATAGAACCTAATGGACACATGTAACACCCTCCTCCCACATCTACCCAAGTAGCTGACCAACTAGGGTAAACATGCGACGAGTGGCTACTATGATCAGATTCAACCTCCTATGTGACCTTAAGGAAATGGAAACAATGGAAACACAACATACAAACCTTCCACATTAGCTACAGGACCCCTGAGAAGCATCCCAACACTTCATGCAGCTAGCCCTTAGTCCCACTTGAATTTTCAGGCCTCCTGACCTATGGACACTCTCATACTATAGGATTTACAGTGTCCAGGAGGATCTAGAAGCTCTCATGCTATAGGCATGCCAGTTTCCAGGGACTATTTTGTCCAACTTTGTGGCAGCGTCCCCTAGACTTAAGCTACTTTTTCTGGCCCAGAGCCCAGGTCACTGCCTATAATGGAGTGAAATCTCTAGAACAGTAAAATAATAGGGAAACAATGATGCAAAAACAAATAGTTGAATAAGCTCTGAACAAGACCCTTACTAGCCATGACATGAATTTCTTCAAACATATCACAAATATGTAATCTACAGGTGCAAACAACATATTTAAGCATATGGATCTCATACTTATCTAAGAATCTCTAAGAACCATTGTTCTCTCTTATCATTGGCTGCATTATCATCTATTGGGTCATAAATACATTGTCCATTCCTTTACAAGTAAAAACATGATGAGAGCCATACATAGCCACTGTCCTAAAACACATACATAACTAACATAACAACAACAGAAATACCAATGAAATCACATCCATATGATCCACATATAAATCAATATTATACTCATAGAAGTACAAGGATAAATAAACTCTCATTAATGATGCAAAATCCAAACCCGGGATGGGACTACCGCGTTCCACCCGACCATAGAATGGTTGAGCCAAATCTCTCTTCAGTCATTCATCCCCATGCCATATTCCAAGCATGAATGTGGGATTCAAACCAAAAGAACCATCCAAGGCATCTTGAGGATAAACCACCTCACCCTCATCAATAGAAACTAGGCTTTACCATAATCCATCTCAGATCACTAGGTAAACACAATAAAAATGTCATAATAGGCTTTACCATGATCTCCACCTAATCACTAGGCCAAACAAGCATGGATGCCACCAGATTTCTCCACCTACAGAGTGAGGAATTTTCCTATATCTTAGTCTCTCAGGCTTTGCTGTAATCCAAACCCAGATCACTAGGCCCTAAACCAAGACCCACTCTCTGGGCTTTACCGCATATCCCAAAACCGGAATTAATATGCCCAACGGAGATAAAACGACCTCTTGGATTCACCGTATATCCTTTCATTCTCTGGCAAGGATTCCTAGGCCCACCGAGGCAACACAATCCTAGCTTTACCACAATCCACATATTGGCTCAGGGGTCATTAGGCCAGTGGCTTTACCATGATCCACAGTCTGGTTCAGTGACCACCAGACCATGTGTTCTATCATTCGGATATCCACCTCACTCATCTTCAACTCCATCCGACAATCCAACTCAACCAAAACATGAGAACCCCATCACACCATGGCTCTCTGGAAATGGAAAGGATAGGATGAAAGCATTGTCACACCTGGAAAAACCCATGCCATAACAAAAAAAGAACCACCTGCAATACCATGCATGCAAAATCTTGCAAGGGAAATACACATGCAAAGCGATACTTGCAAAGAATCTTGATGTAACTGTTTGATACTGCCTTTCCTAGATTGATCTTTGCTTCATATTTCCTTCTTTTCCTTTCTTGATCCAATGCCAAAATGCTCCACGAAAACTTGAAGTGTCCAAGAGTGAGAGAGAGAAAGGGAATAATGAGAGATCTCTAAAACCGAATTGAAAAAAGGTTACCAACTAATCCTCAGAATCCTTTTTATTAATGAGGCCTCTATTTTATTCATTTTCCATTATTTTCCTTCATTTTCCTCCTCACATGCAACTTGTGACCTTTCACCTCTCTTTTCTCCTAATTTCCATTATTTTCATAAATAAATGTGCCAAAAACACCATTTTTCCTTTCCAAATCCTTATCGATTGCCTTTGCTAACTTCCTTAGCCATAATAAGCTTATGAACACCCACACTAGGATGTCTTTCCCAACATTCAACCTGGAAAAAGTGTCCCATCAACCGTGGTTATTATTTTTTCCTTTATTAACCTTTATTACATGGAATTTTCACCAGGGATGTTACAGAACCCCCCCCCTTGGGGGAAACCATCCTTGGTGTTCAACCACACCTATACCTCTGGAAAACCACTAAAAAGAAAACATACTAACCATTGAGATTTATAACATATCGCGATGCAATATTTACAATTATCACCCTATTGAAAAGAAAACCAACATGACAACGTAATGACAGGAAACCCATATTGCTTATTGGAGCTTTATAACATATATCATTTGATATCTGCTACTAATGTTGCACTTCTGTACTCTTAGTAAATGTTAAATCAAGGAGAGATAAATCAATCATCGCTTGAAGCTCATGAGTAGGACTAGTTATAAATGGTACTTTTATCTCTTAACCATTTCTTCTTATGCGTTAAAGTGATATTTAGTTTTTAGTTATTTATATATTAGAGCATGGATGTCTGAGTTATCATTTGGCACTTTTGTACGGTGATAACTATTTGTTTATGTTTAAGTGTATGAATAGCTCATTTATGCGATAATTTTTAACAACTGTTTCGTCTAACTTCTTATACGAAGTAGCTCATTTTTATTGAATTCTTTTCTTATGATAGCTGAATGATCTTTATTACCAGTTATTATTTGAAATCTTTTTAGATCACATAGAAGAAAGATCACACCTTGGGTTAGCATAAATTTCAATGTTTTTCTGTTTATTAGAATACAATAGCATAACATTAGATTAGATAGAAGTATTCCATTTAGAACAGAAACACCCATCTTTCTCACACACACACACACACTGAATTGGGAAACTGGTCCCATATCCCCAGTCGGACCCGCTATACCAAACGGATAAGGAGTTGCCAACTAAGGTCCGGACCGAGCGGGTATCCCCCTTGTTGTCGACCCGATTTTCGGGGCCTTCAACAAAGTGATAGATCCTTTCTCATAGCTCAAAATAGGGTATGAGAGTAGTCAACAAAAATATCTTGTACTATAGAATCCATTCATGGGATCATAGTTAAAATATAGGTACATTAATCTTTAGGGAACTAATATAAATATGCACATAGCACTAGAGGGGAAATTTGAAAAAATGGACCAAATATTAAACAACAATAACTTTTAGATCAAAAATCATAACGAAACATATGAATAGTTAATGGAAAGACAATGAAGAGTGGAAACCAATGGTAAACCCGAAATTTTCATTTGAATATTATAAATTCTTAGCAATTCAAAAGAATGATACTCATGTATTTGAAGAATAGAAAAACCATACATATGATTTTTAAAATTTGTAATCATTTGTTTCTTCTAATGAAATGTAATTGTATGCACGTTTTGCAAAATAACAAGTATCAAAAAAATAGGATTAGCTCAAAATTAAAAACCAAAGATATTGAGGGAGAATAAAGAGTTTATGGTCATAAGGTGGAAGATAAATTCCTAAATATTAGTTTAGATTATGCAGAGATAGAACCTAATGGACACATGTAACACCCTCCTCCCACATCTACCCAAGTAGCTGGCCAACTAGGGTAAACATGCGACGAGTGGCTACTATGATCAGATTCAACCTCCTATGTGACCTTAAGGAAATGGAATCAATGGAAACACAACATACAGACCTTCCACATTAGCTACAGGACCCCTGAGAAGCATCCTAACACTTCATGTAGCTAGCCCTTAGTCCCACTTGAATTTTCAGGCCTCCTGACCTATGGACACTCTCATACTATAGGATTTACAATGTCCAGGAGGATCTAGAAGCTCTCATGCTATAGGCATGCCAGTTTCCAGGGACTATTTTTTCCAGTTTTGTGCCAGCGTCCCCTAGACTTAAGCTACTTTTTCAGGCCCAGAGCCCAGGTCACTGCCCATAATGGAGTGAAATCTCTAGAACAGTAAAATAATAGGGAAACAATGATGCAAAAACAAATAGTTGAATAAGCTCTTAACAAGACCCTTACTAGCCATGACATGAATTTCTTCAAACATATCACAAATATGTAATCTACTGGTGCAAACAACATATTTAAGCATAGGGATCTCATACTTATCTGAGAATCGCTAAGAATCATTGTTCTCTCTTATCATTGGCTGCATTATCATCTATTAGGTCATAAATACATTGTCCATTCCTTTACAAGTAAAAACATGATGAGAGCCATACATAGCCACTGTCCTAAAACACATACATAACTAACATAACAACAACAGAAATACCAATGAAATCACATCCATGTGATCCACATATAAATCAGTATAATACTCATAGAAGTACAAGGATAAATAAACTCTCATTAATGATGCAAAATCCAAACCCGGGATGGGACTATCGCGTTCCACCCGACCATAGAATGGCTGAGACAAATCTCTCTTCAGTCATTCATCCCCATGCCATATTCCAAGCATGAATGTGGGATTCAAACCAAAAGAACCATCCAGGGCATCTTGAGGATAAACCACCTCACCCTCATCAATAGAAACTAGGCTTTACCATAATCCATCTCGGATCACTAGGTAAAAACAATAAAAATGGCATAATAGGCTTTACCATGATCTCCACCTAATCACCAGGCCAAACAAGCATGGATGCCACCAGATTTCTCCACCTACAGAGTGACGAATTTTCCTATATCTTAGCCTCTCGGGCTTTGCTGTAATCCAAACCCAGATCACTAGGCCCTAAACCAAGACCCACTCTCCGGGCTTTACCACATATCCCAAAACCGGAATTAATATGCCCAACGGAGAGAAAACGACCTCTTGGATTTACCGTATATCCTTTCATTCTCTGGCAAGGATTCCTAGGCCCACCGAGGCAACACAATCCTAGCTTTACCACAATCCACATATTGGCTCAGGGGTCATTAGGCCAGTGGCTTTACCATGATCCACAGTCTGGTTCAGTGACCACCAGGCCATGTGTTCTATCATTCAGATATCCACCTCACTCATCTTCAACTCCATCCGACAATCCAACTCAACCAAAACATGAGAACCCCATCACACCATGGCTATATGGAAATGGAAAGGATAGGATGAAAGCATTGTCACACCTGGAAAAACCCATGCCATAACAAAAAAAGAACCACGTGCAATACCATGCATGCAAAATATTGCAAGGGAAATACACATGCAAAGCGATACTTGCAAAGAATCTTGATGTAGCTGTTTGATATTGCCTTTCCTAGATTGATCTTTGCTTCCTCTTTCCTACTTTTCCTTTCTTGATCCAATGCCAAAATGCTCCAAGAAAACTCGAAGTGTCCAAGAGTGAGAGAGAGAGAAAGGGAATAATGAGAGATCTCTAAAACCGAATTGAAAAAAGGTTACCAACTAATCCTCAGAATCCTTTTTATTAATGAGGCCTCTATTTTATTCATTTTCCATTATTTTCCTTCGTTTTCCTCCTCACATGCAACTTGTGACCTTTCACCTCTCTTTTCTCCTAATTTCCATTATTTTCATAAATAAATGTGCCAAAAACACCATTTTTCCTTTCCAAATCCTTATCCATTGCCTTTGCTAATTTCCTTAGCCATAATAAGCTTATGAACACCCACACTAGGATGTCTTTCCCAACATTCAACCTGGAAAAAGTGTCCCATCAATCGTGTTTATTATTTTTTCCTTTATTAACCTTTATTACATGGAATTTTCACCAGGGATGTTACAGAACCCTCCCCCTTGGGGGAAACCATCCTTGGTGTTCAACCACACCTATACCTCAGGAAAACCACTAAAAAGAAAACATACTAACCATGGAGAATCATAACATATCTCGATGCAATATTTAAAATTATCACCCTATTGAAAAGAAAACCAACATGACAATGTAATGACATGAAACCCATATTGCTTATTGGAGCTTTATAACATATATCATGGCAATATTTACATCCATATACATATGTACATATACCAAAACATCATCAAACATGTACCAAAACATACCAATTACACATACCAAAACACCACACCAAAATGGCTTTGCCTCATCTAGAAAACAAGGAAGGATACATAGCCCGCATCTAATCTGCCATCTCCCATGTAGATTCATTGGGCCCAAAGTGCTTCGACTACACTTTAACTTGCTCAATTTCTCAGTTTTAGAGCATGAGAACCTTTTTCCGCAATATACACTAAGGCTCCGGCTAGAATTCTCCATCTGGTTCCACCTATAATATATACGAGTCAATCACATGGTCAACATATTTAACATACTTCTTAAGCAATGAAACATCATGGACTTTCACTGTCGGAGGGAGTGCAAGTCGATAGGATACTAGCCCAATCCTCTCAACAACACTGAAGGGTCCACAAAACTATGGTGCCAACTTGGCACATGATCTAATACGCAAGGAGATCTTCTTCGGTTTGATGTGCAAGTACACATGTTCCCCAACCTGGAAATCCTTGAAAAACCTGTTACAATCTGCATAGCTCTTGTGCCTATCCTATGCTACCTTTAGATTTTTCTTGATTACCTACATTTCCTATTCCATGTTTACCAACATGTCTGGTTCAATCAACACCCTGTTAACTGGGTCACTCAAACTGGCAGGAGTATTGCAAATCCACCCATACAATTCCTTAAACAAACTCATACTCAAAGATTCTTGATACCCATTGTTGTAAGAGAACTCTACCAATGTAAGATACCCTTCCCAATTTCCTTGTTGATGCATCACATACATCCTCAACATGTCCTCTAATATCCCATTGACCCTCTCTGTTTTTCCTTCTGTCTGTGGATGATAAGCTGTACTAAAGGAAAACTTCATGCCAAAACCTGCAAATAACTCCTTCCAAAACTTTGAGGTGATCTTTGCATCTCTGTCTGACATAGTATTCTTTGGAACACCATGCAACTAGACCACATCTCTGATGAATACTTGTGCTACATCACTAGATAAGAATGCAAAATTCACTGGAATGAAGTGCACAACATTTGTCAACTTGTTCACAACAACCATGATGGAATCATGCTATCTCACTTTCCTCAGAAACCTTGCGATAAATTCCATGGAAACGACCTCCCATTTCCACTCTGGAATCACAATTGGTTGTAGCAGTCCGCCTAGGTGCTTAGATTCTGCCCTCACACATTGACAATCAGAACACCTAACCACAAACTCTGCTACATCCTTCCTCAAATTCGGATAATAATAAAATTTCTTCACTGCAGTCAATGTCATCTAATAACCTAGGAGACTTGAATATGGTTTCGCATGAAACTCTCTCAAGGTCACCTTCTTGAGCTCACTACTGTCTCGCACATATAACCTATCTCTAAATCTAACCAATCTGTCTACTGTAAGACAATAGTCCACATTCTGTGCACCTACACCTATACTTGTACCTGTACCACTACCTATACATGTACATGTACCTGTACTACCACCTGTACCTATATGTGTACTATCACCTGTACCTATACTGGTACTCTGTTGTAACTTGTGCACAATCTCCATATACCTGACATCTTGTTGACCTGCCTTCAAGATCCCATCCTGTAAGTCCATCCCATAGGAGCTCATAGATGCTAAGTGATTTACTTGTACACGCTTACTAAGAGCATGTATCACCCTATTCTCCTTTGCTTTGATGCACCTGATCTTGAAGTCAAACTCATTGATCATTGCCAACCATCTAGCTTGTCTGGCGTTCAAATTGGGTTGGTCAAACAAATACCTCAACCTAATGTGATCACTCATTTGTACAAAACTCCTTCCAAGAAGAGAGTGCCTCCACATCTTCAATGCATGTATGATCACTACTAACTCCAAATCATGTGTTGGGTAGTTCTACTCATGTTCATTTATTTTTTTCAACTCATATCATACCACATTTCTATCCTACATAAGGACTCCACACTACAACAAAAAAGGTCATTGGTAAGGGTCATGCCTATAATGAACCTTTAAGGTCTGTCTTCAATGTCGCATATGGTGACAACCCTTAAAAGAGCATTGTTGTAAGTGTATATGGTGATGGTCCTTTAATCTTTGTCACCAAAGCCATTTTTAATGACACTTTTGTGAGGGTTGTTAAAGGCTCATCACTAATTCTCTCTTTGGTGATGCTTCTATTGATGATATTCAATTGACCCTCACCAATGCTCTGTTTGGTTGCTTTTGGTGAGGGTAAAAAAATGTTCGTCATGATTGACCATTTAAATAAGTTTTTTATGATGCTATGTTCCCGTTACTATATTTTTTGTCAAAAAGATAACGATTTAATACCATTGTTGTGGAGTCTTTTTCATTATGTGTCCAAGGCCATAGTGGTTAGATTCAGTCAATTAGTGTGTATCATTTCCCTCAAGTAATGATAATATAGTTTTCCTATGAGTCAACACATGATTCATCTCTATTAGGTTTATTATCTAGCAAATTCCCTTTAGATAAAGTTCCACTAGTGTGTGTAGGAACTATATTATTTAATACATAATCAATCTCTATCAATTATATTAATGAGAGATACCTAGCACTCATCAATAGTCCTGACACACCTTAACATGTTTTGGAACACACTAACATTCCTTGGCACCTCGCATGTCTTGAAACATCTTTGTACATAGAACATATTTCCATGACTAGGACACCCAAGCACATGTTTGCATGCCCTAGCACAGTATAACACTCTCCTAGGATATGTTAGCAGCCACTATAGTTCCTAACATGCCCTGGAACACCTTGGCATGCATTGACATACATTAGAACTTGGCACACATTAGCACTTGGAATGTATTGTAACCTATTATTGTTGTGCCTAGGATGCCCGTTTTCAAAAATATAAAGTCTCAACCTATTAACCCTCTTATGTCTTTATTTCCTTGCATTTTAGCTTGTTTCTTCCTTTTTTTCCTTGACACATATTGGCATACCTTGACACCCTATACATCCTAGCATGCCTTAGCACTTGACGTTTCTTAGCATGCCTTGGCACTATTTGGCACATGTTAGCACACCCTGGAACTCCCTAACACTTTGCAACATGTGTTGGCACTCTCTAGCACACCTTAGCACACTTCGACATGCACCACCACTTCATAGCATGTATACCACTCCCTAACAAACATTGGCACTTGGAATGTGTTGGCACTTGGCAACTCTTAGCATGTTTGCTATGATTTGAGATGCCTTGGTTTGGCTTGGTTTATTATTAAATTTATTTGAGATCAGTTATTGGAAAGTAGATGAGAAGCAAGAAAGAAAGATTTGGCACCTAGAATGCACTAAGACTTTGCACCTATTGGAACTTAGTGTTAGTGTGCCTAGCATTCCCCTCTTGGAAAAGGTAAATTGGAGACTTATTAACCCTCTTATGTGTTCATTTCCTTGTAGTTTAACTTGTTTCTCCCTTTTTTCCTTGATAGTGCCTCACACACATTGTCACACCCTTGCACATCTTGGCATGCCTTATAACTTGACACACCTTAGCATGTTTGACATGCCTTCACACTATCTAGAACATGTTAGAATGCTCTATAATTCCCTAGCATGCCTTGGAAATCATTCCCTCACAACTAGCCTTACATTTTACACGATTTGGGAACCCAATCAAGTCCTTGGCTACTATAGTTTATGTGACATTGGCCTACTTCATCCACAACAACTTGACCAATTGCACCTACTGCATGTCGATTGTGCCTTATTCACCTAAGAACTGCCTATAACTCATTTTAGGCCACTCATGTCCAAGATCAACTTGTCCCACTTAACTAGTTACCAAGACAAGGATCACATCTAGCCATGACCATAAAACAACGAAGCAACATAGCTTACATAGGAAATATTTCACATGTATGTTCGGTTCATATAAATAGTAGAGAATTAAATGAGAGTTTAGAAGAACCATAAGATGCACAAGGCACACAAGATATAAGACAAGAGAAGCTGAGTGCCCCAAAAATTATACACAACAATGAACAATATGCAATTATCTAGAATAGTTTAAAACATGAGCATGCGACCAAAGTGTGCCACATCTCATATAAAAATAATAGCTAGAGGCAAAACAATGTTTTTCCCAACACAAAGTGCCCCTTTGTCTAAAACTACTATGTTGATCCTCTTATTGCAACCGTAGGCTTTCCTCCATCAAATACTATTCTAAACTTCTCCTAACTCACTTCATCCTTGGCACACTTGAATTCGCTGAAACTCTCTAGCACACACTCTTATTCATTCCTTTCCATGCATTTTGACCTATTTCTCTCTTGTGATGCCCTGACACTCCCTAACACTCCTAAGCATGCATTGAAATTTTTTGGCCTGTGTTAGCACACCTTTTAATTCCTTGGCATGCCCTGACCCTCCCTAGCTATCATGCTCTCACAACTACCCTTAATTTTCAACTTGGGAACCCAACCAAGTCCTCGCTTGACTATAGGAGCTTAACCAAGTTACAATTACTACAACTAGACTATGTTGTTGAATTGTGTAGCATGAGAGGTACTACATAAGCCTAGTGAAATGGGTTTGTGTGAGTTTGGTCACAAAAGGTTTTCTGGGAAAATAACCCAAGTGAAGGGATTTTGGATACAAGGTGGGGTTTAAAATCCAAAAGGAAAAATAAAAAGGAAAATTAATATTTCCTGAGTTCTAAGTGGATAAAACCCATAAGTTCTAGAGGGTTCCTAATAGGCCTAGCAAAGTCTATTTAAGGAGGCCTTAGGATGATGGAAAGAACATAAAGTGTGAAACATCTCATTTGATCAAGGAGGTTAGGAGAGATGTAGTCCTAAAGTAGGTTGAGTTAGAGGGCTGAGTAAGGGATGCTAAAGGGAGTCCATGATCATCCACCAAGAGAAATATCATCATGTGAGGGTTCACAAGAATGCCACATACCTTAATCGGTTTGATCTAGGAAGTAGGATGGCATATTGTTGGTTCTCTTCTAGTAGATCGAGATCAAGATAGGTTTCTCATGAGAATCTGGGCATGTGATTTATGTGGCCTCTCTACGTGATGGCCACATCAAATTCTGAAACATCAGAGAGGGTTGATACCCATCTTTGTGGTGGTTAGTAGGCCGCAAGGTTTGTGATAAAGGACAACACAAATGGAGGAGGGCATGCACTAGAATTTAGGGCCAATACAAAAGTATTTGCATGCATAATATTGACTGAGGTAACCCTAGTTTGAGGGTCGTAGAGATATTAAGTTCATGTCAAGATTCAATCAAAGAAATTCCCAAAATCCATGGATCCATATGAGCTAGGTCGAGTCTCTTATGGAGGAAAGAGTTGTTGTTTTCTTTATGGGTGTATAGAATTTGTTCTAAACAAATTATAAGAGAAGTATAATGCCCTAGTTAGGGTGGTTTCCTAGCATGTTTAGTCCATAAGGTCTGCCCTTAATACTGTAATAAATCTGTGTATGAGAAGAGGGGTTGTGACACTTAGAGTGAGGTTTATCTATGCAATATAGACTGAAGATATGGAAGATGGTTTGCAGAATTATGTGTGGAGTTACCACATCCAAATGAGAGTGTAACCTAAGCAGAATATTAAGCAAAAGAAATGTTCCATATGAAGAATGGAATGACATGAAGAGGAGTTGATTTTGGTGGACTATTCATAGAGTCTAGGAAAAATATTTTAAGCAATGTCCTATAAACAATTATTCAATGGACTATTAGTGGTTGACTTGTGGCCATAGTTCAATCATCTACAAATTGTTAGAAGGATGATAAGAGGAGCAGTTCTGGCCTATTCATAGATTGGACAAACAATAAATTGGTACACAAGAACAATGATTTTCAAAGCACTCAAATCATTGTTAGGTGGAGGATTTGAGGAGCCCTATATCAGGGCAGTCTTGTGGACCCTATATTAGTAAAATAATTGACTATGATTGGGAAAATTAATGGAAATCCAAGTACAGTTGGAGGGTTGTTAGGTGACCTTCAAAGAATATCCCTAGGTCCTATACTTTTTAAGAACCACAATATTGGTAGAAGGATAGGTGTATTGGGCCTAAGGATGTGCAGACTTTGAAGGACTAAAGTAGCAGTCAAGTGGACTAGCCAACTAGCCCTGGTTCATTGCGTTGCAAAGGATTGATTTAGTGAGAAGAAGGGTAACCTACATAGTCCTAGACTTGTCATCTTGGAGCAGTAGTATGGAAAAAGTGGGCAGACCAAAGGGTTGTTCAAAAATGGAGTTGTGAACTGGTGATCAAAGACCCTAAGTGTTGCAGACCTTGAAGGACAAAGGAGGAAGCTAGAGGGAAGAATTTGTTGAGCTGAGTTCAATAGCCTAAAGGGGTTAAGCTCATTAATAGAGGCAAATTAAGAAGTTTCATAATGGGAGGTAAGAGGACCCTTCAAATTTGTTCAGGACACGTGGAATAAAAGGGTTGTGTGTGGCCACCATCAACAAGTAGGTCAAGTGTTGCCTTGTTTAGGATAGATTGGTTGTTAAAGGACTAATTCCAAGCCTTAGATGTATTCCTTGTATCAATGTGATTGTAAAGGGTCACAATCCCTAGTATGGGAGCTCTAGCCTATTGTATTATAGTTTGTAATATAATTAAGAAGGGTTTGAAAAAGTTAAAAATTTTCATATGCACTAGTTGATTCCCTTATATGGGTATACTTCGTTGTGCATTAAAGTAGATGTTTTGTGGCACTTGAGTGTGTTTACATCAAAGATTTTAAGACCAAACCCATATTCTCATATGTCGTGGAAATCCAACATATGCCTTGTTCATCTAAGAACTACCTATAATTCATCCTTGGCCATTCATGTCCAATCTCAACTCATCCCACTTAACAAGTTACCAAGACAAGGCTCATATCCAACCATGGTAGCAAAACAACAAAGCAACGCAATTTACATCTTCACATGTCATGTCACCTGGCACATCTTAGAATGCCTTGGCACTATTTAGCATGTGTTAGCATCCCCTGAATTCCTTGGCATTCTTTGGCACTCCCTAGAAAACACTACCACTCCCTGACATACCATAACACTCTAGCATGCCTTAGCACTTCCTAGCATATAAACTTGTCACTCCCTCCTTAACACACCTGAAACTCACCAACGCTCCCTATCACACTCTCTTATTCATTTATTTCCATGCATTTTGAACTAGTTCTCCCTTGTGTTTCCATGGCACTCCCCAACACTCCCTGGCATGCATTAACACACCCTGATAGTTGGTACATCTTGGCATGTCGCCCTAACACTTTAGCATTCCTTAGCACTACCTAACATACCTTGTCACTACCTCCTTAGCACACCTAGAACTCACTGACACTCCCTGTCACACACTCTTATTCATTCATTTACATGCATTTGAAACTAGTTCTCCCTTGTGTTTCCCTCACACTCCCAAACACTCCTTGGCATGCATTGGCACACCCTGGCACCTGGCATATCTTGGCATGTTTCCCTGCCCTCTAACATGCCTTAGCACTGCCTTGTCACTCCCTCCTTAGCACACATGGAACTCACTGAAACTTCATGTCACAAACTCTTATTCATTCATTTCCATGCATTAATTTCTATTTCTCCCTTTTATTTCGTTGGAACTCCCTAACACTTCCTAACATGCGTTGGCACACTATGGCACTTGTCACATCTTGGTTGTGTGTTTCCCTGTCACTCTAGCATGCCTTAGCACTACCTAACATACCAAGTCACTCCCTCCTTAGCACACCTAGAACCCGCTGACACTCCCTATCACTCTTATTCATTCATTTCCATGCATTTTGACCTAGTACTCCCTTGAGTTTCCCTAACACTCACTAACACTCTTTAGCACGCATTGGAACACCATGGAACTTGGTACATATTGGTACTACCTAACATACCTTTCCACTCCCTCCTTACCACACTTGGAACTCTCTAACACTTCCTATCACACACTCTCATTCATTCATTTCCATGAAATTGAAACTAGTGCTCCCTTTCGTTTCCCTAGTGCTCCCTAACATGTGTTGGCGCCAAACCTTAGCACCTGGCACATCTTGGCATGCCTTAGCACTTTGCATCTCTTGGCATGCCTAACATGCATTGGAATTGTCTAACATGTGTTAGCACTTTTTGGCATTCCATGGCACACCTTGGCAGTCCCTAGTTGTCATGCCCTTATAGATATCCTTACTTTTTTTGCGACTTGGGAACCCAAGCAAGACATTGAAAAGATATCATTGTGCCTAGCCCAAATTATACCTTTTTTGAAGATACTATGTCCAACCCATTATCGCAATCATAGGCTTGCCTCCCACAATTCCTATTCTAAAATTCTCCTAACACACTTCGTCCTTGGGGCACCTAGAATTTGCTAACACTCCCTGACACACACTGTTATTCTTTCATTCACATGTATTTTGACCTAGTTATCCCTTCTGATGCCCTAACACTCCCCAACACTTCTTGACATAAATTGGCATTATCTAGTATTTGTTAGCTCGCCTTTTCCTTCCTTGGCACTCCTTGGCACTCCTTATCTATCATGCCCTCACAACCACCCTTACATTTTTTGCATCTTTGGAACCCAACCAAATGTTTCCTCAACTACAATAGCTTGACCAAGTTACAGTTACTATAACTTGACTATTCCTTTTTCACCTAAGAACTTCCTATAACTCATCTTAAGCTACTCATGTTGAATATCAAGTTATACAGCTTAACAAGTTACGAAGACAAGGTTCATATCCAACCGTGGTCGTAAAACAACTAAGCAACATAGTTTACATCTTGACATGCCATAACACCTGGCATGTCTAACAATCCCTTGGTACTATGTGGCACGTGTTAGCATCCCCTGCATTCCTTGTCGTGCTTTGGCACTCCCTAGTGTAGGAATTTATAGGGTAAGTTCCTCAGATAGAACACCAAAAGGACACCGCTCACAAACAAATCACAGAACAATACACCAGTATTTTGACGTGGTTAAAACCCTCAGAGAGGGAAACAGTCCATGGCATGCGCCAACGTGGCTACTAGAGGAAATTTATTAATAAAAGAATGAAAATTTACATAAGCTTCTCTCATGCATGGTGAACCTACAAATGACCCTCCATGCGCTTTAAATAGAATTCATGGACCATCGGGTGTCAAGCCACAGATCAAGTGTTGGTAATACCGAGGAGAGAATGAACCATTAGATTACTACATATCGTGACTGTTGGATTGTAAGTTACAAATGTACATAGTAAAGAAACACACTTTACCTAACTCTATACTAGACCAAGTACTTAACTATTCCTATGTGTCGGAATATCCTAACATCCCCCCTTAAGAACAACTTGGGATAGGATTGAAGGATTTACAAATATGACACAATAGGAGAAGGAAGGAGGCACTAGAGCCTATCCCCCCTTAGTGACAACTTCCTAAACTCCAACCATAATCGAATTTTAGTAAACTTTGCCTCTGTGAGAGCCTTTGTAAAGATGTCTGCAACTTGATCATCTGTTGAACAATATTGCACTTCAATAACATGGTCATGAATGAGCTTTCTGATGGAGTGCATGTGAAGTTCAATGTGTTTGCTGCGCTGATGCTGAACTGGATCTTTGCAAAGCTGAATGGCACTTTGATTATCACACCAAAGTGTAGTCGGAAGCTGCTGCTCAAAGCCCAATTCTGATAGGATCTGACGAAGCCACAAGGCTTCCTTACTAGCTTCCACGGCACCA
>APFE030983368.1:0-32746 GCA_000404065.3 Pinus taeda
TAAATTTAACTTTTCCTTTACATGTTTACTTTGTTCTTTTAAACATTCATGATATACATAATGAAGCTTGAAATGGAACAATGGATATATAGAATAAATTTAACTTTTCCTTTACATGTTTACTTTGTTCTTTTAAACATTCATGATATACATAATGAAGCTTGAAATGGAACCATGGGTATATAATTTAAGGAGTGAATTGCATGGATACCCAATAAAATGATACATATCATATTGAAGAGGGCATTGCTTTCTCCCAACATTGATTATCTACACCAAAAATAAGCCAGCTCCAATTAGTGAGGACGGGTCATTTAATACATTGCAGTTGATCTACTATCCACAATTTAAATGGATAGGAAGCTAAGGATGTTTGCATTATCTTTCTGGAAGGAGGTTTCCCTTATATTTTCTAATATTCATTTTTCGAAAGTATTTACATCGATTCTTCTAATTTTTCCATTGTTCTTGGGAAGCCATCATTCCAATATTACTTGGTGAATATAAATATGAAGAAATGATACTATGTTTAAATGTGTAGCAATGTGCGAGTTCATATAACACTTTTACTTTCAAATCATAGATTATGAAGTTTTTGAAAATAATATATCCAAATATTATTGCAATTAAATCTTATTCAAAAAAAATACCAATACTCAGTCACAAATTGTTCACAAAAGGATACCAGTGCTCATCCAAATGGAAATAAAATACCATCATAAATGAGCAAGGGCACCTTCTTGTAATAAGTTTAAAAAAGATACTAATAAATACTCATATCTCCTTCAAACTTTTCACAAGAAATTACCAATAATCATTTAAGATGAAATCTTATTTCCATTGAAAAAGAGCACTGGTATCCTTTTGTGAAGAAGTACCAGCATCTTCTTGCAAATAAAATTTGTTTGCAACAACAGTGAGATATTTTCTGTTCAAAAATCTTGTAATTTGTCCCTTATAAAAGAAAGAGTTATGCAAACCTGCAAAATAAAGAGACCGTTACTTCCACCTAAACATAGCATTGCTCCTTTTTCATCCCATTGGGAGAACCTTAAACAATGTGGGGTCACCTTTCACGCGCTATCCAAAATCTTGTAATGAGACTCTTATAAGAGAAAGAGTTATGCAAACCTGCAAAATAAAGAGACCGTTACTTCCATCTAAACACAGCTGTTCAAAAATCTTGTAATTTGTCCCTTATAAAAGAAAGAGCTATGCAAACCTGCAAAATAAAGAGACCGTTACTTCCACCTTGATCCTTTTTCATCCCATTGGGAGAACCTTAAACAATGTGGAGTCATTTGAGACCTTTCACGCGCTATCCAAAATCTTGTAATGAGTCTCTTATAAGAGAAAGAGCTATGCAAACCTGCAAAATAAAGAGACCGTTACTTCCATCTAAACACAGCACTTTTCCTTTTTCATCCAATTTGGAGAACCTTCAACAAAGTGGGGTCATTTGAGAGCTTTCACATGCTATCCTCCACCACCACCGGCCATACTGAAATAGGGCATGTATCAAATGCTGGAAGAGATTTTGGTTCGGTGAGCGACTGAAGACAAGTGTCAACCTTCAAAAAATTCAACAAGTGGTTTTTACCTTCATGAAAACCTGAAACTCTCATTTGACCGTGCGGCTAAGTTTTGGTGGATTTGCCAGCGAATGTAGCTCAATGCTGAATCATTTGGTGGATTTGCCGGTGAAAGCAGCTTATTGCTGAATCATCTGGAGCTTATGCTTCAACAAACTAATATGCTCATCCAATCAACCACATTTCTGCAGTCCAGACAGAGAATTTTAGGGAGCAGAGAATATACTATATAGTAATTACGATTATACCCGAAAGACATCAATGAGCACAATATCAAGAATTGATGCGCTTAATGCGAGCTTAGACCTGTTCTGCGGCTTCATCACCACGGCCATGACATGAATAGCTTCTTCTCCACAATCTGTATCCCCAATTTTTTAATTACCTTGATCTTTCACATAAAATAACCCAAAATTTCAATTACCTTGATTTTTCACACAAAAATCCTGAATAAAGTAGCGTGCTCTAGTCAAAATGGACAAAATAAGGGGCAAACCCAACCTGAAGGCTCTACCATAAAAGTGCCTCCGACGCGGATCTTCATTTATTTCCTGTGCTTTCAGGCCATCGAGCGATTGTGCCGGAGCCGATGCAGGGGAGATCATGTTGTACAGATAATGAGGTTCATGAAACGGCAAAGACTGGGACTCTTACTGCCATTTTCTTTGTTTTTGCAGTTTACTTACTACTGAGTGGGAAAGCCTAAAACCTTTTCTGTGCCGGTTCCGCTTAACAATCGTTGCATTTGTCGGCCATTAGAAAACAGTGATCTTATGCTCTGCATTTCCAAGCCAGAAAACATAAATTCTCAACTGCAGATTTAATGGAACCTTCCGAAATCTGAAACACGGAAGAATATGTACTTAAACATTGGGAAACAGGCCGAAACCTGGAACACGGAAGGATATGGAGTTAAAAACGAAAGAAAAATTTGAAGGATCAACAGAAATTTTCGAAACTAACTTGGATCATTCGGCTCCGAGTCGAATTGAGAGTGAGAACACGGGAAATCTGGATCAGGGACATGATACAGCATGGAAGCATTCCCGGCAAAACGTCCGAAATCTGAAACAGGAAGAATATGAAATTAAATAATTTAAGATTTAGGGAAACCGTCCGAAACCTGAAACACGGATGAAGATGAACTTTAAAAGGGAAGATAAAATTGAGTATCAACAGAAATTTAAGAGCGAACTTTTATCGTTCCGTTACGAACAGAATTGAGAATAATAAGGCTGGAAATCTGGATCGGAGACAGGAATCAGAACGGAAGCATTCCCAGCAAAGCATCCGATATTTGAAACACGGAGAATATGAACTTAAACACCTTAATACTTGGAGAAACCTTCAGAAATCTGAACAACTGGAGAGTTTAAACTTAAAAACGTTAAAAAGATGATCAACAGAAAACTTGACACTAACTTTGATCGCTCGGCTCCGTATGGAATTAACGATAAGAACTCTAGAAATCTAGGTCGGGCGAAGGATTCTGCATGGAATCATTCCCAGCAAATCCCACGCAGGCAGCAGGAGTTCTTCCAGAGCCTTATGCATCCTCCCCCTTCGCTAGAAGGATTTTCTTGAGAAAATCCACCACCTGGCTGTATGCACGAATTGGTAGTATAGATAAGATAACAAATGCAGAGAATCTGGACGTGATTCCGTCCAGACGCATTGCTTCGCGAGTGAATCTTAGTTTCACTGGACCTGATTCCGTCCAGATGCATTGCTTAGGGAGTGAATCTTCGGTTGAATGGTCTTTTCAATTAGCGTACCAGGGTTGTTCGGTGAGTGCGACAAATATTATTTTGAAGTTTATATAGCATGTAAATAAGTTTATGAAGTTTATTTTTATTTTTATTAGTTAATAATAATGATTTTAGAATATTTTTGAAAATGAAGTAAAGGAAATTTATTTAATTTTATAAGTTATAGATTATTATATTATAAATATAATTTCTTAAAATAATTTCAATAAAATATAATCTTATAATTTTAGAATGTTTAAATGTTTTTTTAAAAACTTTGTTATAATAAAGGTTTGCAATCCTTTTTTTTTAATGTGTTTTTTATTTTCTACGAACTGTGTGTTTATAATAAGGTTGTCAATTATTTTATTATAATATTTTTAAGCAATAATATCAGTTTTTTTTTTAATTTTTTAATTTATTTATTTTTGCGTATTAATTTTTTATTTTATTATCTATCACTATTCGCTTTTTTTATATATTTTATATTTTATTATCTTATCACTGTTTCACCTAAAAATTAGATATTTTTAGAAACATCCTCTTTCACCACCCATAATATTGAAATTACACAATTTAAAATGCCTTTTTTTCTTTTTTAGACAATTTGTATAATAAATGTCTTATTATTTCATTCTTTGTGTGAATGGGAAATAATATTTAAAATGTTTTTTTTATGGAATGACCAGCTGATTGGCACAATACTACAAGAGAGACGTTTTTGGCCCTTTGTCACAATACTACAAGAGAGACGTTTTTGGCCCTTTGTGATAAGACTCAAATAGTTTCTAGAAAAGTTGGATAGACTCTTAAAATTACATGGCTCTTGGATATTCTCCCTAACTCTTTACTTATTCACCATTATTGAAAAAAAAAATCTAAATTCACTCACTTTTAAAAAAATAATAAAACTTCAAAGTATACAATCATATATACACAATGAAATCACAAAGATGTAAAAATATATTTATTTACTTAAAACTATAACTTAGCTTCTTTACCAATATTTTTAAGATCATAAAAACATTTTAACCTGAATATATCGTTTTCTCAATTCTATAGTAGATATTGATTCTAAGTTATTTATATGGAAGGATTTACTCTAAAAATATGATTTATTTTCAATTTTCTAATTTTATAGTGGATATTGATTTAAATATAGAAAGATTTTTCTAAAATATAATTTATTTTTATTCTAAAATTCTAAAATATAGTTATCAAAGTTGTGCAGATATCAATTTTAAATTTAATTATCATTATCTTTTATTTATCAATATTTAAATTTAATGATCATTATTTTTTATTTATCAATATTTACGGGATAAAGCATTCCCTCTTCCATGTGCTTCCACTCTGTACCGGCACACTATGTACCGTTGGCCGGCACACTCTATACCGTTGGCCACCGTTAGATGGATTGTTAGACGATTAAAATATTTTTGGCCATCAGATTCACAATGTTTCAACCGTCTTCAACGGTCTGAATAGTAAACCTATTCCTTTATTCGCGCTGTTGCTACCTTCTACCTCGCCGAAACACTGAATGTGGGAGCTTCCTGTTCTCAGTGGAAGAGGTTTTACGATTTTTGAATTGAATTGATTGCGGGGCCGCTGTCGAGAATAGCGTTGGCGGGTCTGACATTTATGGGTCAGAACCTGGCCCTTCACGTCGCAGAGAAGGGCTTCTCGACCTCTGCACAGCAAGTCACGAAACCCTGGAGCGGTGAAGTTGCGTGAACGAAACCCTGGAACAGCGAAGTCGCGTGCACGAAACCGACGAAACCGGGAGTAGCGGGCAAGGCAGGTGGCTAAGAAGGGTTTATTATATTTTGGAATTTGAGTTGTCTTTAGTGCCATTTTTTGGAAGTTTTAGCTGGGCAAGGCAGCTGGCTAAGAAGGGTTTATTATATTTTGGAATGGAGTTGTTTTTAGTGCCATTTTTTGGAAGTTTTAGCGGGCAATGCAGTTATTATATTTTGGAATAGAGTTCTAGTTAAGAAGGGTTTATTATATTTTGGAATGGAGTTGTTTTTAGTACAATTTTTTAGAAGTTTTTACGGTGGCTTTTTCTGGTCAAATTTCTCTAAAATCCAGCAGGAATTTATTGAAATCACAAGTTTCATGGGTAATCCTCAGGTGGCTAAGAAGGATTTGTTGTATTTTAGAATGGAGTTGTCTTTAGTGTCTGGCTAAGAAGGGTTTATTATATTTTGGAATGGAGTTCTGGTTAAGAAGGGTTTATTATATTTTGGAATGGAGTTGTTTTTAGTGCAATTTTTTAGAAGTTTTTACGGTGGCTTTTTCTGGTCAAATTTCTCTAAAATCCAGCAGGAATTTATTGAAATCACAAGCTTCATGGGTAATGGGTAATTCTCAGGCGGCTAAGAAGGGTTTGTTGTATTTTAGAATGGAGTTGTCTTTAGTGACTTTTTGGAAGTTTTTACAATAGGTTTTTCCGGTCAAATTTCTCTTATTGAAATCACAAAATTCATGGGTATTCTCTTATTGAAATCACAAAATTCATGGGTAATCCTGTGCAATCGAAATGGGCTAAGGGTTTTCCAAGGGGTTGAATCCATATATACAGTCAAAAAACTAGTTTAAATAACACAAATTAATATTTCACCTCAAATTCTTTCACCTCAAATTTTTCACCAAATTCTAGCACCAGAAAATCCAAAAAATTGCACTAAAAACAATTTCTTTTGAAATAGATTCTCTAGCAATGAGAAGGGGGCTTCTCTAACCATCAATAAGGAGGGGGCTTGCCATGGCCAGGCGGCACAATCGAGCCTTATATGTGAGTGAAAATATCGAGGCCTGATATTTTTTCTCACCATTTAGAAAATAAGGAGCGCAGAGGAATGGAAATAACGGACTTACATATATTGAATCCTACAATGTGGGTAGGGTGAAAATCCTTTGGTGATTGATGATTGATATCAGATGGAGGTCCTCTCATACTGGTCCTTCCCATTTTCCATGCAATCCAAGATTGCAATACACTCATTCAATTGGGTCTTAAAGGACTCCATTTCCGGCTCAGTAACCTCTTGCAATGACCATCATCTCAAGTTTGGTTTGCGTTTTTGCAAGAGTGCCTTCCAAATTTATCTTTTCAGCATCCCACAAACGACAATCCTCTTCATTTTTTTCATCTAATTCCTTGGCCCTGACCATGAATTTATTCCTGTCAGATTCCAACCGTGTTACTAGAAACGCGACGGGAGCATTCGTTTCCGGAAAAAACGCAAAGAAAACGGAACGGTACGGCCGTTTTGTACGGTCGTTTTCGTTTTTTAACCCATGAAACCCGTTTCTCCAGAAACGAATCGTTTTCTGAAAAACGAATGGTTTTTTGACACGGTTTTCTGAGAAACCAATGGTTTTTTGACACAGTTTTATGAGAAACATTGTTCTGGTTCCTTTGTAATGCTGGTCTTATTCCAATTGGACATTGAGAAAAATAAAAAAGTCTTATTCCAATTGGACATTGAGCAGAATAAAAAAGGCAAAGGTTTGTTTTCCGAGAAATGTTGCTCTCGCTCGTTTTTAATGTTGGTTTCATTGTAACCTTGAGCCCAATCTAAATTTTTAGAGGTGGTTTCATGGTCATTGTATTTAGCCTAAAATTTCTTACACAATATTGTCTATTTAGAGATTTTAACAACATTGTCTCTTGCTATGTTTTTTAATGTTTTAATTATGTTTTCTTAATTTTTGTATTAGTTTTATTTACAAGTATATTTTGTGTAGAGTTTTTTATATAGTTTTATTGTATTTAATATTTAATAATAGTCTTTTTATACAAAACTATAAATTTAAATGCACACGGTTACATTATATATTATTTTATTATTATAAAGATTAATTATTATTATAATGGATTAACTATAAAGTTTGATAGTAATTTTTTTTAGGTTTTGTCTGGTAGTTGCCTACCAAATACTACAATATAGCCCAAATTTGAGGTCCGCTCAAATAATATGGGATATGCGAGATCATGTACTCAACAGGGAATTTCTAGGGATATGGCCTTCAAAAAAATCCCACTCACTAGGTCCAAATCAAGTGGAAATGGAAAGGTCAAATCAAGCTTGAGTTCAATGTCAAAGGTTTCTTCACTGTTAGAGGATCAAACATGGGTATTTGAGAATGAACTATGTAAGCAACACAAACGTTGTTTCTCACTATGAATATTTGAGAATGGTCTATTTGAGCAACGAAAGCCTATGAGCAACTACATATGAACCACATTATTGGAGAATGTGGATGATGGGTGCTTTGTTTTATGTTTTTCACATTTTTCTTGTTTTTTTCTCTCTCCTCGTTTCTTGAATACGAAACCTCCAAACTTTCGTCCCGTTGTCGTTTCTCGTTTCGTTTCCCGTTTCTCGTTTCTGGTAACATAGGATTCCAATTCATTCATTTATGCGTTTCTGGTAACATAGGATTCCAATTCATTCATTTATGCTCTAAATTGGACTAAAACGCTCTAATTCTCCATAGAGGTCGCCGATAAAGAACACTTTTATTCTCGTGAACTCTTCAGTTCTTCAACGAGCTGTTGATTACGTACCCGCAAATTGGATTATCTAATCTTCGAAAATATGAAAAGATTTGCTTTCCTGCACAGTTGCTTTGGCATTTTTAAAGCTAGAAGGCCTTCTACGTTCCCGACTAACGCTGCTTCCTCGGCTTCGAACCGTTTTATTCCACAACCAACGAGGAAAAAAAATATTAGAGTTAGTTCCTGCAGTGTGGTGGAAGCGTGAAGAGAAATAGTCATAATAATTATGCCTTCAATCTCATTTCACATTTGTTTGTTTAAATAGAGTGTAATCAATCCATCCCACAATCTATTCGGGTAATTAGGCCGAACAATTATAAGAGTGTAATCAATCCATCCCACAATCTATTCGGGTAATTAAGCCGAACAATTATAATTACAATTTCCATTTTTAACTCATTTTAATGACATTTTTAACTCATTCTCATCACATTAGATGGGTAATAAAGCTATTTAGTCAGGTTCAATTTTTTACTTTTAAGCAATTTTTTCCACATCTATTAGATTCTTGTTAGTAGGCTTTCAATTTAGGGATAGAAGTGAACAATTATGTAGAGCAACTAAAAGATAAGATCCAAGGCATCCTGCCATATACTTCCTCCAACAATAAGGGTTTATGTTCAAGCCATTTATAGAGGTCTAAACATTGAGGCCAAATGCCATTCAACTTAGAAATTATCCCATAAGTAATGAAATATGAACATCATAATCACTTAAGACAAATGTATACATCTTTTTATAATAGGGGTTTCCTAGTGTAGGTTCAACCCACTTATAAAAACCAAAAACATTGAGACCAAATGCCATAAACACAGAAACCATCCCATAATGAATGGAATTTGAAATTCATAATCACTTCACCATAAAGTGAGATTATAAGATTTTATGTTGCTTTCTCCACAATAAAGTGGCTAGTATAGAATTTAAGGAATGGACCTTAGAATATGAAGTGACCACATCTTTAAAGGTTTTAGGAGAAGTGAAATTTCCTAAGAAACATGAAAATGAATCATGAGAAACCAAAATAAAAAAGAATACTTATAAAAAGATAGATAAAATTCAACAACAATAAAGTAAATTAAATAAACATTATAAACATTCCATATGAGAGATAGTGTAGTAGTGTAGTATCTCAACATCAACTATACTGTTAGGGACAAATAACATAATAATTTGGTATAAATACCATGATATGAAGTGATCACATCTTTAAAGGTTTTAGGAGAAGTGAAATTTCCTAAGAAACATGAAAATGAATCATGAGAAACCAAAATAGAAAAGAATACTTATAAAAATAGATAAAATTCAACAACAATAAAGTAAATTAAATAAACATTCAATCTAAGAGATAGTGCAGTATCTCAACATCAACTATAATGTTAGGGATAAATAATATAATAATTTGCTATAGATACCATGATAAATGTGTTACGTCCACATTAAAAATTCAAAAAATTCAATGTGATATGCCATGAGTTTCAAAAATTTAAGTATAAGTCTCAGGTAATTTTAATGTGGTATGCCATGAGTTTCAAAAATTTAAGTATAAGTCTCAAGTTACCAAGATCTAAAATTCTCTTATGATTTAGAGTGGAAATTGCATTTGAAATGTGTGGCTTCCATTTAGTATGAACTTTAAAGGTCTCCTTAGACTCTTAGAGTGTAATGGGTTACAAGACATGTTGGATAATATAGTAATGGTAGATTACTTCAGGGAAGAAATGGATGAAATCCTCTTGTCTTCATCTACACATGTCAAGACTTCAGAGTTGTAAATTGTGCAGCACCGATAAACCTTTGGAGCAAATGATTCTAAGTATTGATCCCAAGATTTTATTTTAAACCTCATACTATATCGGCATTGCTTCAAGGAATGATGCAGTCCTCTTGTCTTCATCTACACATGTTGAGACGAGTTGTAAATTTTGCAACACCGATAAACCTTTGGAGCAAATGCTTCTAAATATTGATCCCAAGATTTTATTTTAAACCTCATACTATAGCGGCATTCTTAACAGGGGAACCCATGTGCGAGTGCCCTTTGCAAGATGTAGCTTCCTCCTCTTTCATGCATCCAAGACGAATGTCTAGTCCACCAAGGAGACCCAATCATGTTATCCCTTAGGCAATGAAAGAGGTGAGATCTCCCTCCATACAATTGTATCCAAGCCAAAGACCTCCACCAAAGAGATCTAACCCCTTCCTTCTTTGGACAATCCAATAGGATGGTGTTTAAGAAATACAAATAAAATTAAGCATAAACAAATTAAATAGGTTTTACATCACACTTTGGCTCTTCTGCTTGGAATGAAGAATTTTCTCACCAGCATCACAGACAACCCCATAGTGCAAGTCCCCAGAAAAGTCACAAATTTCTCATATGGTTGTTTATTTGTTTTAACATCCCTGAGTTTAAACAATAGAGGTCAATTATATGCCTAAATCACATTGATTTTTGCATAGAAGAGCCATCACACAAAGCTATTTATGTGTGGAAGTTTGGGCAATGTCCATCCAGGCAAGTATTCTCTATAAATTTTACCATTGGGATATACAATTCTAATAGAATCAGCCATCATATATGTATCCAAACGAGTACTGTGAATCATTATTTATTGCCACAGTTTGGAAATCTACCAGGCTACATGTGAATCCTTGATCCTCTCCTTTATGTTTCCTCTATTTTTTGGAGTAAAATAAGGCAGTGACTTCTTCAAGGCCACCAGGCTACATGTGAATACTTGATCCTCTCCTTTATGTTTCCTCTATTTTTTCAAGTAAAATAGAGTAGTGATTTCTTCGAGGCCCAGATTTATCATCCTAGAAATTTTCATTTTTACTTCTATCCTCAAGATGGCCAATAGTAAGTACTCTTATATGGCTATATTGTCATTGATCAAATGGTTTTTTCTATTTCAGTCTTGGTGGGATGCAACTTTGGATTACATCTAGCAACAAATAGAGCTTTCATAATTTCAAATTTTGAAAATTATTGAATTGGCATTTCTCTGTGCAAATTGAATGAGGTATGGGGATGGGGCAATTGGTATATTTTTCATTGTTGGACTATCTTCTCAAGACCACTTAATAAATGACAATGTGAACCAAAACATGTAACATACCTACATGTAGTCCACATATTAACTGTTACAAAGATTGACAAATAATGGAATTTAGAAATTGAGATGAATAAAACCCAAACCCTTACCTAGAAGGAGGTTGGAGAGAGGAAGGATAGCCTAAATTTAGAGGAAAGCTAACATTTTACGCAGTCACCTAATAAAAAAGTGAAATTTTACTTAAAAAACACTTACTTGCAGCAAATGATCATCTCCAGGTATGTGGTCAATGATAACGTATGTTTGAAGGCCAAGGCAATATGACCTATCTATCATTGATGATATAAATAAAATGAGAAACATTGCCATTATTATATTTATGTGCAACCTTAGGATACAAGGTATTCTTGAATTTGTGTTGGAGCTTGAGCATGTGTGAATCTTAGAAGCCTCTTTTACCAGAGTTTTTGGTGTGGGGTACAAGCACCCCGGATTTAGTTTTTGATGTGGGGTAAAAGCACCCCGTATTTAGTTTTTGATGTGGGGTAGAAGCACTCTGGATTTACATGCTTTATAGATGAGGCTAGTTGTTTACCTTGATGTATGCTCCAGAAATATATGGTTCCTAAAGGCCACAACTTAAGCCACTTTTGGTACCAACTCTATAGACTCGTGGATTTTTACAAGTAGTGAAGTAGTTATTAACATGGAAACATTACAAAGAGAGAACTTTAAAAGACTATTTAATTGCATTGATAAATTGCCACTTATAGTGCTAGGTACTCTTTTTATGCTTATGATTCTCATTCGTATATGAAGTGAATGAATGTCAATTATCACTAGAAAATCAACAACAACGTGCATATCTTATTGTTGATTATTGTTCTTATAATGGGTAGGATTGGTCATGTCCAATGAAGGAGCTTCTCATATGCTTTTAGATATTTTTGTCCTCCCATTGTTAGCATAAAGAAAGCAAAATGTGGATGAGGAATTTTTGCAAATCATCATAGATTGTATCTAATATTGTGTTGAAGTCCACTTGTACAATAGAGAGCACCTTATCCATAGAATTATATTTTGGATGATTCATATGGTGTTGCTATTATTGTACATACTTGTGTAGCTGAAGTTGACTTCTAAAGATGAGGCAAGCTTGTGATTTTCTCCTTGCAAACACTCAATAGCAATTCCATTATTCAATCATTAAAACTTGCCACAAAATCTATATTGAGATTATCCATTCAAATTTAAAATAAATCATGTATATTGAAATGATGAAACATTCAATAAAATAGTCTATTATTTCTACATATGGTAATTTTATTAATGAACCCATCTTGCAATTATAATCCATGATATAACTCAATTATGCAAAATTTAAATTTCAAAGGTTTTTCTCACATAAACATTAATAAATAAATAAAATTGCATAAAATTTTGACTTCCATCTTCTATGCTACTCTTTCCTAAGGTTATGCCTTACGGCGTTCCCATTGCAACATGTGGTACAATTGCTAGTTATAGTAATCTTACCTAAAGGTAGTGCAAAACTATGAAGAGAATAATAACTAGCCTAACCAAATACATGTCCATGCAACCTTTATTATTTAGATAAAGTTATAACTTATTTGTAGAAATAACAATGAATAAAAGATAAATAAAATCCTTGTTAGACCCTATTTTAATATTAATTTCTTGTATCCAACATTTATTACTATTAAAGTTGGCTCTCACCATAATATGTGAGTTATTAAAGTACACAATCATTTATAAACAATCATATATAGACATTGGAATCACAATATATATATTTTTAAGATCATAAAAACATTTCAACCTATACTTATTCTTTTCTAAATTTTTTTGTATCAATTTATCATAGATTGGATATTGATTCTAAGTTATTTATATTAGAGGACTTTTTTTGACATATGGTTATATTTTTTTTTCAAAATTTTTAAGATCATAAAAACATTTCAACCTATACTTATTCTTTTCTAAATTTTTTTGTATCAATTTATCATAGATTGGATATTGATTCTAAGTTATTTATATTAAAGGACTTTTTTTGACATATGGTTATATTTTTTTATTTCAATTTTAAGATATGATTATCATAAATAAATTCAATTAAATGTTATTTTTAGATTTAATGATCATCATCGATATATTATTTATCAACGTTCACAGTAAACTTATCTTAAAAATAATGTAAAAATATGAGGAGAATGATAGCTAGCCTAACCAAACGCATGTCCACACAACATTAATTATCTAAATAAAGTTATAGCATGTCTATAGAAATAACAATGAATAAAAGCCAATAACATCCTTACTCAACCTCTATATTAATATTAATTTCTTTCATCCAACATTTATTGCTTCTAGAGTTGGCTCTCACCATGATATGTGAATTATTATGTAACCATTGCATCTACTAGCATGATATTATAGTAGTGGTCTATATACATGTTTCATTAAAGAATACAATAGAGAGAGAGAGAGAGATTCTAAATTAATGCATGCCACCCTATTAAATTTAGACTATTGCACTTAACCATGAGAACATATAAATATTTATAATGTCCAAGATTTTTTGATAAATAGATTTTATTGCAAATTCAAAAATTTCACCTGAACTTTCATTTCATAAAGAATCCAATAAAATTAAATACCATTTAAGTATACTTACAAGAAAGTTACAATATGTATGACACACTTTCCAAGGATATAAAATAGTT
The DNA here is from genome assembly GCA_000404065.3 of Pinus taeda. Lineage (NCBI taxonomy): Eukaryota > Viridiplantae > Streptophyta > Pinopsida > Pinales > Pinaceae > Pinus > Pinus taeda. The sequence continues at coordinate 13,714 of APFE030983368.1, forward strand.
GAAATGTCATATTACATCATATTATAACAATAATAGTTTCACCTAGTTATCTTATATATATGTTAAATCATTTATCTAGTTATACACTATGTTATATTAAATCAATGTGCAAATTTAGCACTATAATTTACCCAATCAATAATATATTATAAAATGAAAATCAAATAAGAAAGTATAACAAAGTTGGATAAGTGGGACACACACGCATGAACTATATGTGCATATAACCAATTTAGCGAATTAGCATAAGTAATCAGGATTTTCAAACTCTTATTAAGGAAACCATAACAAAGCCCTAGCCTTTCTTTTGCATAGGTACTATAAAAATACTTCCTTTACTCCACAATATTTTATTCCAAAAACTAGTGTATGCATCTCTTAGGGTGAACCCTAACCCCTTTCTTGCTTTGAAATTATTCAAAAAACCTTAGCACTCAAGACAAATAGAGAAAAAATACATTATGAAGAAAAAGCTTTCCTTAAATCTCACATATCTAATACAAATATGTGGTTACATAAGTGAACATGTATAATTGATGAAAAGATTTTATCCTCCCTTTATTTCTATGAAAGGTTAGAAAATCCAACAATTAAAAAGTGGATCAAATCCACAACAAAATACATACATGATTACTAAATAGGCCCACACGTTGAGCACTCCAACTCCAATTGACACATGTTAAGCTTGAAAAATTGCACATCCAACAAGAAAGACTCTAAAGATTAATGTTTCTCAAGGATGGTTCAATACTACCTCCTAAGTTGTATGTACTTATAGGCCCACCACACCTATAGATCACTCCTCAATATAATTCTTTGAAGGTTAAGTAGAAGTTTTTATGTAAGTAACCTATTGTCTCCATGTCATATACCCTCCTCTAAGATGCTAAGGTGCATCATCCTCCAAGCGAGAAACCCACTCTGCATGTGTGTATCATGTAGAATGCTATCATGACCGCTGGGTCTCTAATGCTTCAAGAAAGAATGAAATACTTAACAATGATTAGGTAATCTATATCCAATGTATATATTCATTATGGTACAATCAATGGAAATCAACAAATCATGCACTACACATTAATGGAAGCACATACAAGCATGGTGTAAATGCATTTAAAGTGATCTTAAACACTCACAAGAAAATTCAAATGAGACATCTAATAGTGAAAAACTGGCCAGACATAATATTGATGACAACCAATTGAGCATACACACACATACATATTAAATATTGATATCATAAACACATAAAAACACTTTTTTTTTTTTTTTTTTTCAAAAAAAAGCTTACCATTTTAAAACTATTTTAAAAACAATATAAACTTCTTGACCTTGGAAATAGGTTTTCTCTAATGCTTGATATATTGTACACAAGTTCTAGGGGTTCATGTACTCTAAATGGCCTCTTTCCTTAGGAACAACCTCTAATCATTTATCATTAAATCTCAAATAAAATTATTCTATATTGTATAATCATTTAACATTAAATTTCAATAAAAATTAAGATATATTTATATTTTCATGGAATATATTCAAATTTGATGCTAATAATTTGGAAGTTGAAAGGAAGGAAAATACTTGTCAGAAGTAACTTTAACATTAATTTCCAATAAAAATTAAGATATATTGTATATTTTCATGGAACATATTCAAATTTGATGCCAATAATTAATTTACACTATAAAATTAATTTAAGGTGCCAACTAATCCCACTTGGGTTCTTCTTTCCTCTTCCCTCTTATATCATGGATCTATGGTCCTATACTTCAAGCCATTGCATTCTTACATTACAAAAATCAAGGGAACAAGTACCAAGGGTGTCACACCTTCATATACAAGAACAGGAGAAAGGGCATGTCAACATAACATGCAACAATTAGGTGGCTCTTAGAGGTATATTTGGAGGTGTTAATCTTAGTATGCATGTTTCTATATAATTTCCAGAATAAGATTATTTTACATTTTTAAAATTTTAACCTTTTAGTCTCACAAATCCAATAACTATTGTAACCAATATGTTTCTCCTTGACATTAAATTTTAAAAAAAAAATGATTTACTTTAATATCGTGCAAAATGTATTTACTAATTGAAATTAGTAGAGATATATTTTTTTTAATTTAATGTCAAGGAGAAAAATATTTTCATTTACTTTAATATCATGCACAACAAACTCAAATTGTCCTCTTCTAAGATGTCTTCAGCTCCAATACTATGTTTATTTGTACTTGTAGATTCAACAACTTATGTGATATGCTCAAACAAAAGACAAGAATCTACTATACTCATCAACGGAAACCAAACTTGATCGATGAAAACACTAAGTAGAAAAGGAAGAATTGCAATCGCACATAACACAATATTTTTTTGGGGAAAGCAACTTCTCAAAACCCTAACTATCTAAATTGAATTAAGCAGAAAACCTTAGAAGAAAATACAATGTTGTTCAACCTGAACAATCTCTACACAAGTACAATCTATCTCTCTGCTTCACAAATCAACTCATGCCAATACTTAGCCAAATCTGCTTCCTACCAAGCCCCTACTTCCTTGCGTAATCCCTAAGATAATTAGCCCATATTTAATTGGGAAAATCCCTCACCGCAACTGCGCAATCCATCATAGGCCTTCTACTGATTGCATGCACCATCTGTACAACTCAGAAAATTATACCACTGATAGTACATTGTCCCTGAAATCTAATCTCAATGAGGTATTCGTCTAAAGTGCCATGCATGAGTTATTTATGAGTGAACCTTCAAGTAACTAGTGGAACATTGAAGCTGCATTGAAGCTAATCCCCACTACTAGACCTCCTACGAGTTCCTCTAATTGATTTAACTAGTTTAATTGACTTTAACTCAGTTAGATTGAGTTAATTCATTACAACTCAAAATAACTCAACCTGAACCCCTAAAATTTAGGAATCACTCTACATGACTATAGATAGATTTCCAACTCGAAATTACTGATCCAACTAAGTCAAATTAACTTAGTTAACTATTACAAGTTGCCATGAGAATAGAAATTCGATTTATTACAAGTTGCTATGAGAATAGAATTTCGATTTAATTCCTAATTTAATTCAAGGACAAATTAAATTAGGATTTTTTGTTGCTATTTTAACAGGGTAGTGGTCTGGGGGCGAGCCTAAAAAGGTGACACTGATCCCAGGGTTGCATTCTTAGAACTAGAGAAATTAGGCTATAACTGCATGGAATCAGTGTTGTGCGTGTGGTTGGAGGCCTATAACTACATGCATGCCTTGTTGTGGGTGCAGTTGTGAGACTAGGGTAGTGAAAAGGGGTCCATCTCAGCGTTTGGCCACCTAGGGTGGTTATTCAGCCTCTGAGTGACCTGTAGCTCTTGTGGGATGTTAGTATGTGGTCAGTTTGTTAGCCCCACTTCCTTAATTGGACCTAGGAGGTCGGATCATGTGATAGTAACTCTTCATCTCATGTTTACCCTGATAGAATGGTTAAAGCATGTAAATGCAAGAGGGGTGGTTACAGGGTGGATTTAGAGCTCCCAAGTTCAACACATGGACTAGATGGGCGAAATGTGTTTATCATGCATTCGTCTTACTTATCTATGTGATTGTTATGCATGCATGTCGATCATGTGCATGTGTGGTAGTGGCTATGGTTGTCACGTATATAGTCAGTGTTACAATTTATGTTATCATGTATGATGTTGATATGTTCGCTGAGATGGAGTAGGAGATGCAGATCATCAGAGCGAGGTTGCAACCTTGAACCTCGGGGTAAGAGGGTATCGTCATACAAGTTTGTATGTTGGGCATGCAGGTATATTGGTTGATGGTTGTTATAAGAATTATGGTTATGTACATGCCTATCATTCTATTGTTGTTGTGGTTACACGCATGATAGAAATTAGTTAATAAGACTCACACAATAAGATTCAATTGCCACCAGGAAAATGGTGAAAGAAAGAAATTGGGCAAGAATTCCTTTAGCTATGTTTGGAAATCACAATTCCAAATGAATGAGTGCTTTGCGTGAATACATGAAGTCTTCTTAACCTTTATTTTGGCTGATGTGGATGTGTTATATTCATGAACATGTATTTTACAGGTATAACAATTGGTTTTGAGTTATGGCTATATTTTTCAAGGGGAGTTCCTTGAGAGATGATATATGTATGTGTTCAGTTATAGGTCAGTGTGTTGGGTACACCAAGGTAAGCTAACCAGTATAATGTTACGTTTATATATGCATTGATAGTTATGTGTTTATGGAAGTATGATGTAGGGGATTGCATTACAAAAGGGATTGCCATGAAGTCTTGAAGAAGGCTCAGGTTGAGATTTCCCTTGGAAGCACTAAGAACCATGGGGTTGAGTCATGGTGTTTGTTGCTAATTTTTTTCTCTTGATGCTTTGTGATTTGTTTGCACTTGATTTGTAGTTTTTTTTTATGTATGGTGTATGTCCACACCACTTTATTTGTGGTGTTGTATGATTATTGGTTTTCTATAGTTTTCCTCCTATTTGTTTCTTGTTATCTCCTTTTTATGTTTTGAGGGTCTTGGGAATTGGTTGGGGAAAGAGGAAAGTTATTGGAGCTTGGAGAGAGTTGAATGGAACCCAACAAGCAACATAAGACGCATATATATCTCGGTGCATGTATAAGGGTAGCTAAAGGCAAGAATATGACAACCAGTTGGATTGGTCCGGTCCATTGACGTAAATGGACGATGCTAGGACAATCATGAGAAAGGTAACAAGAAAGGTAAAGTAAATAGATTTGAGGCATCATATTCCTTGGCTATGTTGGGAACTGTTGTTCTCAATGTTGTGCATGTTGTGCATGAATAAAGGGATTTCTCTTAACCTTGGCCTTATGATATTTGTTAATTGTTCTGTGATTATAATTATGTTGATGTCTATAGATGTATATATTATGTATTTATTTCATTGCCTGACGAGTGATCAGGGATCATGATGTTTTATAATATATATATAATATATTATATATATATATCGTTGTCTGACAAGGTCATTAAGGATCATTCTTGTCAAGGAATGATTGCTTATGCAAGTGAATGGCATGAAAATGGTTCCTGGTTTTATGAGGAATCAAGCGGGAAGAGTAACCCAAATAGATCTATGATGTTAATATCATGTGGTTATGAATTGATATTATGTGCTTATACTATGTCTATGTTTTTGTTTTATGGATACATAGTGGCGTCGTACACATTTTTGTTGTGCATATGGGGTACTGTGTTATGTGTATTGTGTATTCATTGTATCATGACATGTGTATTCATTGTGTTGCACTTTGTGTACATATATGCATTGTGTTGTACACTAGGTGTAAGTATATGTATTGTGTTGTACACCAAGTGTAGGTGTATGTGTTGTGTTGTACATCGGGTGTAGGTGTATGTGTTGTGTTGTATGTTGGGTGTAGGTGCATGTATTGTGTGGTGTTGTATGTTGTGTGTGGGTGTATGTGTGTGAAATACACTATGTATATGTGTATGTGATTAAAGATAAGAAAATGCATTGGGTGCTTGTTGGATGTGGCAATTGATCTGGTGTGTGTATGAAAAGGAGAAAGGACAAAGGTAGAAGAAAAGAACCAACTGAAATATAAGTATTAGTGTTTTATTTCAGTCTTTAAGTATGCATGTGATCTATGAATCTAATTTATGATGGTTACATGTGAATTATGATTATGATTTATGATGGTTTTGTTTTGAGCTAATCAGATGTGATATGTTTATACATGATGATTTGATCAAAGAGATAGTTTGACTTGTTGTGACAGGAAGTAAATAAAGTTGCAAGTGTACCTTATTAACAAGTTACAAATGAGGCATGATTTGAATTTATTTCAATTCCTTTTGAGTCTAATGAAAATTATGTGCTTGGTACAGGAAAGTAGGGAATACTAGTAAATCAGTTCAAGAGTAAGGCTATTATGGGATGTTGGTACCTAATAGTGTCAATTGATTTCCATGAGCATGCTATGACTGATATGATGATTTTGAAGCTAAGGGATGGATCGCTCGGGAAGGGGATGTCAAGGAACTTGGAAGGTGAGTGACTGCACGGAAGGAGGTGACCTAATTTCTCGAGGGATTATGTAGTAGAAAAGGAAAGGTCACGGAATGAGTTTTCTTTGGTCATTAGAATTTCCAGATGGAATAAGAAGCATGTTGGGAGTGTTCCTTAGAGCAATGAGTCAATCGTTTTTCACTGAGCGAACAAGTAGCGTAAGGATCATACTGTTGGACATTGGATGCAAGTTTAACTTTGGTAGTGGATTTTGGACTTCTTTGGAAGGAGGTGAATCCTAATACTACTTTTGAGGGTGGAGGTGTGAGCCTTTGGAATGCCTTGTTATGGATGCAGGCATCATATCCTTTTATTTGCTGGTTAGAGAAAATGTATGTATGTATATATATATATATATATATATATATATATATATATATATATATATAATAAATATATATATAATATTAAAATATACATATATGTTATTATATATTTGTAATCGAGTTGTGTTATAAAGCTCCATGGGAAGTATGTTTTATTTTCAGTAGTTTGCTAGTCATAGGTGTCATAGAACACTGAGAACAATGTTCCCCCAAAGGGGAGGCATTTGTAACAACCCCTGGTTGATTTTCCGTGTAAATAAAAATAAGACCAAGATCATGGGACATGTATTCCAAGTTGAATGATGGGAAAAACATCCTAGTGAATGTCACTTTCACTTATTATAGCTAAGGAAATTGGCAAAGGAAATAGAAAAGGAAAAGTGACATTAATTGACATTTACTTATGAAAATAAGGGAAAATAGGAGAAAAGGAAGATGAAGAGACACAGATTTGCATGAGAGGAAAATTGAAGAAACATGAAGGAAAATGAAGAAAATAAAGACCTTAATGATAAAAAGGCTTCTAAGGATTAGTTCATATATTTTGTTGTTATTTTTTGGCCAATATAGCTTTGGATTTCTCTTATATTCTCTAATTCTCTCATACTATTGCACACTTAGAGCATTCTTGTAGCATGTTTGGAGTATATTAGAATACATTTGATTTGGATAAAGAAGTAAAGGGAAAGCATGAAAGTGCAAGTGGATTATTTGATCAATGACTACAACTAGATTCCTTTGCAGGTAAGAGGTTGCATGTGTGTTTTCCCTGTTGATTTATGGATGCATGGTATATGCATGTGATTATTTTGTTATGTGTTATCGTTGGCATCGATATTTTCCTGGATTGATAGTCGTTTTAGACTTGCCTTGCCATTTCCTAGATAGCCATGGTGTTGTGGGTATTTCCACTTAATTGTTTTATGGTTGGTGCTCATGATTCCTTATGGCTGTGGGTTGGAACAAATTCTTTGGAAGCCCTAGAAAAACTTGGGCTGAGTTAATAGTCTTGGAGCATAGGTTGGAACAAACGCTCTGGAGCCCTTGGTGGGTTGAGTTACTAGTTCTTAGAGCTCTGGAAAGCTTGGATATAGACCAATCTTGTTGGTGTTAGTGATGTCAGACCGTGAGGTGGAATCACTTGTTGAGGTGATTTGGCCTCTGGAATCCTTGGTTGGTTTGTCTTGGTTTATTCCATGAGATCCCACATTCATGCTTGGAATATGGTGCTAGGGTGATTGGCTGAAAGAGAGATTTGGTTCAACCCAATCTCTGATTGAGTGGTACATGGAAGTCCCTGACTTGGTTAGTATCTTCACATGTTAATAAGAGATATTATTCTATTGTGATTCATGTATACTTGCTGGCAATGTGTTGGTGATATTATGGCTGGGTTTCCATGGTTTATATGTTGGTTATCTTCTGGTTATATGTTGTTTTAATGATCTGTATCTTCTATGGCTCTTATCATGAATTGTTTAGCTATTGATCAGTTGATGAATGTATGGAATAAAAGTGTTATGTGGCTATGTGGAGAGGTCATAGGGCCTTCTCGATGATTCTAAGATGAATCTTAGACTTTTATGATTAGATATATATTCATAGCTTGTAGCGTACATGTTTGTCATGTGTTTGATGAAATGTTTGTGATGTTCTAGGTAACCTAGCTCAATTTATTGAGTTGAGATTGAATGTTTAGCCTTGTTTCCATGTTAAATAAGATTCTGGAAAGTCTCAAACAATTATGGGCATTGTTCTAGAGGCAAGCTTGAAAACGTGGCACTGATATCGAGACTGCGTGCTCATAACTGGAGAAATTATGCTATAATTGCATTGAAGAAGTGTTGTGGATGTGGATGGAGGGCTATAATTGCATGCATGCTTTGTTATGGGTGAGGTTGTGGGCCTAAGGTAGAGAAAAAGTGGTCAACTCAGGATTTGGCCACCTGGGTTGGTTTTTCAACCTTTGAGCGACCTGTAGCCCCTATGGGATGTCAATATGTGGCTAGTTTGTCAGCCCCACTTCCTTAATTAGACCTAGGAGGTTGGGTGATGTTATAATAACTCTTCATCTCATGTTTACCCTAACAGACTAGTTAAAGTGGGTAAATGTAGGAGGGGTGGTTACAGACTATGCTCCATAATGTTTCTCATATTCTTCCTCAACTTTCTCTTAAAAAATTCCCTAATAGGCCATTTAACCTGTTGGGCATGGAATCCCCCAAGGCACATTTTGGGGCTCAAAGCCCATGTTTTGACCGAATGATGTTGTAAAGCCCTGCAAATTGCGGGTGCGGAAGCATGTTAGAGTCATAGGGTTGTCCACCCTAGTTTTGGATGTAATATCGACCTGTCCATGGTCTGCGGACCATGGGATTGTATAAAAAGAGCAGGCTCCAAATGTAATAGATAGTGGAGAATACCGAAGAAGCAAAGAGTCTAAGTGTCCAAGTGTGTCTTGGGTCATAGATTAGGAGAAGGCTCTGCAGCTGAGTGCGCAGAGGCCTAGTAGTCCGCACCTGAGTGCGTGGACCCCTGCAGCTAAGTGCACAGGGCGGAGTCGAGTCTGTAACCAATGAAGAGAATAATAAAGAGAAGTTTTACCCAAATTCTGTGTATCTGTTATTGAGTTATTACATGGTTGATATAAATTGCAAATATACTGTTTATTTACTGCACACACTTATATGAATGATTTGTATTGCTAAGTATAACTTAACACATATAAGTAGGCTAAGTTAATCAACTAACAGTGGAATACTAGTAAGGACTTGGGTAATAACAATGTTTGGCCCCCGAGTAGGGTTGTGCGAAGACAACATCTCAGGCTGTGAGGTATGGGTAAGTGTGCCTATCGACGTGCGCGTAGGGTCGAACTGCAAACCACTTGAACTCATCAGACATCTCTAGGGTGCGGAAACCTCAGCCCGCGCTCCGCAGACTGTTGCTAAAAGGGCCAGTAGTACCGGGATTTGTTTGGATAAATCACCTATGAACTTGGGTCAGGCCCCAACAAGCCAACAAATGCTTATGTTTCCAAGATCGAGATCTGCATAAGAGATTTTTAATGTCGTGTCATTGGAATTCGACCATGAAATAAATTGAAGAGTGGCTGGACAGAAAGATTCACGAGTTTGCAGTGCAGGAAAACAGGAATCTGCGAGTATCAAAGGAACAGTGGTTAGAGTGCTACTTATATATGGAAATCCATGAAATTTTCTTTGCATCCTTCCCCTCTAAGTTGTATGAGTGGATCGTGAAGCTAGTAGACAGTCAAGAAAGGTGTAGGCTCAACAAACCGATTGCGTGGACTCCAGAGTTGGTGCGCAGACTAGAAGCATTGGCAGATAAGATCGTGTGTGCTATGGACCATTGGCTCGATCGAATTATAGGAGGGTTTATCACCGAGTTTGTGGTAGATACTTTAGTCAGCTATAGCGAGGTGGAATGACACTTCCTCAAAGGACCATGATGTAAGTACATTAAATCTTTGAACACTTGGATTAAAATGCTACTTTGTGAAAAGCGGGTTATGCAAATAAATTGATGTTTTGGGCTACGCGAAGTGGGAGGATCAACAAAAAGGTAGCGCAGAGATAGAAACTAGCCCCTTGATTTTGTCTCAGCGAGAGAGTGAAGAAGAGCTTGCGAAAGTTTCACAAAGAAGTGTGATCAGTCTTATAAGGCAGTGAATTCGATGCATACCACCCCCACCTACACCACCACCAGTTTCACCATCTTCACCCCCATCTCTACCCACACCACCTCCGCCACTGCCACAGTTCAATATGGCAAGCGCACTAAAGTTGCCAATGTTCAAAGGAGTAGGAAACGAAGATCCAGACTAATTTTGGTTCATGGTAAAGGTTGTATGGAAAGCACAAGGAGTCACAGATGACAACATAAAGAAGGCAATGTTGGTAAGCGCGTTGTAGGACCATGCACTAATGTCGTACATTAAGCATTCTAATGACAATCCAAATGAAGGGATCGTGGATAACCAGGTTGCGCTGAATAGGGAATTTAGCAGGCCAAAATCGGAGACATAGTCGATTATCAGGTTTAAGGAAATCACGATGCTTTGAGGCAAGATCCCTTAGGAGTTGGATTAGAGACTAAAAGGTATGATTCGTGAAGCCAATATGACCTTGATGGATAGGAAGCACCGTGCATGGTTTTTAGCGTCACTAAGGCTGCATCTAAGGACAACGCTATCACAGTAGAAGTTATCCACCCAGGTCGAATCTTTGCAGATTGCAAGAGACTACACGAGACCCCAATACAAGATCCTAGCCTGGGAGTCCAACAAATCCATGCATAATTGAAAATTTTGTGTCTGGAAATGCAGAGCTTGAAACAGGACAGAACAACTCGCTCAGAAGCGTGCGAGGAGATATGGTGCATAAAATGCAAGGGCCAGGGGCATGATAAGCACCATTGTCCAGTCTTTACGAACTACCTAGCGGGAGGAGGGCCAATACCATTGAGACCATAGGCACAAGCACGACCGAGCACGGTGCCTATATTTTGGTGCACAATTTGTTAGATAGGAGGAAAGCATGCTACAGATAACTGCCACATATTACAGAAGTATACGCAAATGTCCCACTAGTTGTTATGTAACTTCTGTAGGTCGGTAGGCCATGATGAGCAAACTTGTAGAAGCTATGAACTGATGATGGATCGGACTGCTACCTACAAAGTTCAGAACGAAACACGAGCCCTCGATCAAAATGCAGAGATGACACACATTGGATTTCAGGGGAGCAGACGAAGTCAAGGTGGAATGGGACAAGGAAGGGGTTGTGGACAGCTGATTTGTTGCAATTACGGAGGGCCAGGGCATTATGCCCGCGATTGTATGGATCCAACAAGAGCATCATGTTTATATTGTACCCAGTTTGATCATGAGATGGAGGACTACACCACACTGATAGCAAGGTTGCACGATAAAGGAATACTCCAGCCTCCCCCTACTTAGAACCTGCAAATGATGAGGTCTGAGCTGCGCGAGGAGGACCCAAACGTAAACATCGTGCTCCAAAGTAGTATCACGACAGGAGATGACAAAGGTAAGCAGCCAAAAGAGAGTGCTTGGGTTCGCAAGGCTCCAAGAAAGGAGCCAGAGTTTGATTTGGAGCATGCAAAGGAGGCATTCATGGAAGCTAAGAAGAGCTTCACGGAGGCCTCCACTTTAGGTAGTAAAGACAAACTAGAACCGAAGATGGACCCATCAATGCTTATTACCTTCTGGAGACATGCATGAAGCTACTATGCAACAAAAAGGATGTGAAGTAACTACAAGAATTCATCACTAGATGTGCTGGATCAGGGGAACTGCGCGTAGTCTGGAAGCTCAGGAAGCACACAACGCGAAAAGGAAGGGAGATGAGATTAGCTACACAAATTGGGGAATATGAAATGGATCAAGTGATTCTGGATTTAGGATCGGACGTGAACGTGCTGCCAAAGAAGATATGGGAGTGCATGGGCAAGCCCACGTTGTAATGATCTCCTATTCAATTGTGAATGGCGAAGTAGCAAAAGATCCTACTGATGGGAAGATTGCAGGGAATAATAGTAGATATTGAAGGTGCGCCTTTGCCGATTTCGAAGTGATAGATATTGTCGATGACAACAATCCCTATCCTGCACTATTAGGAATAGATTGGGCCACTAACATGAATGGAGTGATAAATCTAAAGAAGCGCAAGATGGTTTTTGAGAAAAAGTCACTGTGCGTAGTGGTACCTTTAGACCCCGCAGAAGGATCACATTACATAGAGCCAGTGCATAACGATGAGAGCGACGATGATCTAGACTGTATCTATAAGATAACCACTCGGGAATAAGCTTGGGTGAATCCTACAGCGGATGACGAGATTTCGTGGGAGCACGAAAGCTCCTACACATCATATTCAGACAAGGAAATAGAACGATGGTAGAACCGATTACACGAGGCAACCACACTCTATTGCAACATGATGGTAAGATCACTGCACTGCGTGACAATAGAGGTACGATATTTTCCCATGTATGACGGGTTGCGTGAAGTGGATGATTTCCTAACCAAATTTGAAAAAGAAGTACTGGAACAGCAGCATTTTTATGCTCTAAAATGGGCATTACACGCTACGCCTACAAGATGGTGGGGTACGCATCAAAGAAGTTTTGAGGACTGACACGAATGAAGAAGGACGATGCTCATATGATTTGGAAAGCCTCAGATGAGGATGAAAGTTGGATATGATGGACAAAATAGCCTGCGCGCCCACCTCTCCAGATGGGTACAGGGATATGGTACGTAACCTACACGAACGCACACCGTCCTCACAATAGGAAACAGGACCAACAAGCAAGAGCGGGCAAGGCGATGGCACGAATGACGAAGTATGATAAGACCAAGCGCGTCAAATATTATCTGTGGGGAAACCTTTGACAAGGTGTGCAAAGTGTTGAACATAGTCCACCATGTGAGACGCACTAACTAGGACCTGCACGTACCAGTAGTTCTATGGGCTTATAGGACCACGTGCAAAACCCTGACCATGTAAGCACTTCCAAAGCTGAAGTATGAAGTAGGAGCTGTAATCCCTATGGAGCATGCGAATCCTAGTCTGCGTATAGTAGCACCCATAGATATGACAATCCACGAAGCCCGGAATGAAGGAATCACATAGCCACAAGAAACTAAACACATTAGGCTTGAGGAAGAAATCCGAAGGGGAAACTTTAGACTCCGCGAACATGAAAAAGAAAGGGTATGATTACAGAAGAAAAGCACTTTGATGGACGCAGAGGTCCAAAAACTGGAAGATGAGATAAAGAAAGCGTTTCTTATCGAAAAACCTAGGATGGTAAGGTAAGGTGCATACAATCATACTGACAAGGTTGAGAACTATCGTCGTGAACTGGTTAGTCTACTGCCTTGGCTTGAACCACATATCACCAAAAATAGTGACTAGCGTAGCGCATTGCAAATAGTAAAGTGCGCGATGCCAACCACAACAATGGAAGGTGAGGATTCTCTGCGAACCATCAGAGAGGTCGGGATGGAGTCCCACACAGGTGGTACGAGCACCTGACTAGCCATGGGAAGGATATTCTTAGCGCTCCAGGGAGTTGAAAGGAAGTGCGAGACTATAAAATATTCTGCCCGGGAGCTGCGCGATATTGGGGATGTGCGCAGAAGCAGAGTGTCACAGGGTCCGTATCTATGCCCAGAGGGCTACGCTGCTGCACAGATTGGGCAGAAATTGGCCATTGAGGTCACTATTCACGATGGGATGTGCAACTTGAGGCCAAATGGAGTGGGTGGTGGGCATTTAAGACATGATTTATGGGCAAGATTTGGGAAAATCTGCTGCCAAGAAAGCTTTAATGGACTGGAATTGGGGGGAATGGTCGAATTTGAATTAAAAAGGTGCTATAAAACACAAAGGGATGGCCAGCGAACAACACTTGGTCATTTGAGAATTGAGCAATTAAGCCGAGCACTGAGCATTGAGAGCAAAGCAATAATCGAGCCCTTGAGTTTGTGAGTGACATAATACAGCCTAGAAATGATGATAGCAATTAAGGATGGATTGGGAATTGAAGAGGTAAACGCAGGTGAGGCTGTGCAAACCCCAATGGTGGAGGATGTTCCAGAAGGTGTCGGGGTTGTGGCAGAGATACCTAAATCATCGTGTATGCCAAGACCCAAGAAGGATAAAGAGGAAATGGCTCCAGTATGCGTGTCCCCAAGGAACTCGTTGCACAGTAAACTATCGATGGCAGAAAAGGGGAAGTTGTCATTATAGAAACAGATGAGAAAGAAGAAGATTTGCAGGCCCTGATCACCACAGTAGAAGAAGACGAAGACATGGAGGAGGATATTCAACCTACACACTCTGCAACAAAATTACCTGCATATGTCCCTCCACAGAAAGGGAAGACCAAAGTGCCGAAGGACGTAGATGAAACCAAGAGTTCACTCTAAACCCCACTCCTCCCAGACGACATTGTGTTCGAAGGAACGCACCTGGGCCACGTGCCAACCATGAAGTTTGAAGATTGGGACCTCGCTAATCGCGAGAAGTTCCCTCACCTAGAGACCGGGAACCTCATGAAGAAGAGCACTGAGGGGGAGGTGACAATGTTAGAGCCATGGAAGTGGTTGCACAGTGTGGAAAATTCCAGGTTGCTGCACTTACTATGGGTACTGCATTTCCACCACGTGCCCATCACCATTTTCGTCATCAGGCAGCTGTTCTTCTTGGTGCATGATGGGTATCTATGGCTGGAGGAGCCTATCCCCATCACGGCAGACCTCATTCACTGCATTTCTTGGCTCCCCCGCAAAGGAAATGACCCCGTGACCATAGCCAAAGGAAAGGGCAGTGCTTTGGACCTTGCAGAAGCCATGAAAACGAAATATAAGCTGGAGAAGAAGAAGAGGGGCTACGCCATCACTGACATCAAGGAAAAAAGTGTACATGTAGCAACCCAAATCCTGGCTATGAGGAAGTGTCGCGCTGATGAGGTACTTGCACCGGTGGTCGCATTAGCCGAGCAGTGTGCAGAGGGGGTCCAGTTCAACTGGTATGAATTCCTCTGCGAGGAATTTTTAAAAAATTGTTGCAAAGCCCAGGAGCATGGTAAAACCTTCCACTATGTGTTGTTGTTGTTATCCATAATGCTCGTAACAGGGGAACTGCCGAAGGATAGTCAATTCCCCAGCATTGACAGAGAATTACTTGAGGCCGCAAAGTACGCTTCGCTCTGGGTCACAAAGGGCGCGAAACGAATATGCGACACCAAAATCTTTTGGGTGCTCATGGAGATGAGCATCCAGATGTGGATCAATCGGAGGCCACGCCTGTTGCCCATGGTGTACAACAGTCTACATATTTTTTTAGACTTTAAAGCTGATATGCACAACATTTTTATTAGGGCGCGTAAGGATCTTGCGAATCAATGGATGAAGCTACCTTTTGTAGCCACTAATGACGCAATTTTTACTGTCTTAGAGACATGGTCTCCAGAATGGCGCGCTCTAGATCTTGCAGAACTTGAGAAAGTGGTGGCACAGAAGAAGAAAGATGATGCCAAGCTGCACGTCACACAATTGGCCAAGAAAATGCGGAAGGAAACAACAATAGCTGAGGTAAGGGCAACACATGAAGCGGCACAGAAATCCATCGAGTAGAAGAAGGCTGCAAAAGTAGCAGCAGCAGAATAGGAGGCAGAGGACGAAATAGAGAATATGGATGAGGGCCAAGCAACATGCTGACAGGGGCAGGAGGCAGAGAAAGCAGAAACAGTAGAAGGGAGCGCGGACCCAAGGACCATGTCCACACAGTTAAAGTGCCCACACACGGCAAAAAGAACATGACCAAGGAAGAAGGTCAAGGCCTCGAAGTTGGCCATTGACCCGATCACCCTAACCGAGGGGGATCTCCATGACATCGGAGAGACAGTGCATGATGTCACCAGTGAGGCTCTTAAGGATTTTATGCGGGAGCACCAGACTATGTTGGGGGCCCTCAAGGTGTAGCTACAAGTGTTACAGGTGCAGGCCCTTGGGTGGGTATCCTTTCGACCCACCTTGCAGCAGGATCCTTGGTAGCAGAGTAGATGTTGCGCAGGTGGATGGAAAACACAATAGTGTTGCCGGAAGGGGCCCTAGTAGCAGTGAACGAGACCGATAGATTTGTGGTTAACATGATCAAAGGCCTTGGCCTTAATTTGGATGCCCTTCTACATGAGACATTGTATCTGCTACAGGATGGAATAACGGCAGAACTATGCGCTAGGGAGAGCAACCCAATCCATGTTCTTAGTGAACAAAAGTTAAACATGGAACAGTTCAGTTTGTAGTGCGACGGATCGGTGTCATAGAACCAACAATTGGTGCAGGTGGTAGACGATGCTTGCCAACACGTCCCGGAGCTGGCCATT
The DNA here is from genome assembly GCA_000404065.3 of Pinus taeda. NCBI lineage: Eukaryota > Viridiplantae > Streptophyta > Pinopsida > Pinales > Pinaceae > Pinus > Pinus taeda. Next base: position 30,065 of record APFE030983368.1, read on the forward strand.
CCAGCAGACCTACCAGTAGAGGTGTAGATCCACAGGATGGCAACTGGAGTCTGCGAGGCTAGAGAAGAAACAACCAAGGTTCAGTTGGAGCTGAAACTTCAGATCATCAAGTTGCGGTTAAAGGTGCAGGCTTCCACTCCCCCGGAGGTCCAAGAACAACGCGCTAGCACTATCACAGTGGGATTGGTAGAAATTGGAAGTGCAATGCAAGACTATACCACTTTGTTGGATTAAGCATTTGAGGTCCTCACAACTCTGCAGGAGGACCCCAACATCTAGCGCCTAGAGACAGAGGCATGAAAAATTCAACAACAATACGATAGTGTCATAGGAACTATGCAGACAATAGTCCTCACTCATCAGCTTGCGAGGATGCAGCAAGCTAATGCACTAAAGGAGCAGGTGGACGAGGCACGACATAAGGAGGCAGTTGAGATCCTCCCACCATAATGTCGGCTTTTCTTGGTATAGTGATGTAACTTGAAGTACTTTATTCCTAAGAGCCAAGCCTCTACATCCTCTACTTCATTTACCCCTCCATCAAAGGTTGGGGGTTTTTCTTTCTTGAATTCCTCTTGCATGGGAGTCTTTCTACTCTTATTTTGATGATGATATTTGATAGTTGCACTATCTGATGATTAGCTAGGACTGCTTAAATATATTTTTAGAGAGTTCAGTAGTTATGTTCCTCCTTCTACATGTATTCTCCTCTTTCTTGATTGGCTACCTTCTGAATTCTTATCATTCCCTTTGTGTATGTAGATTTCTGATGGGATATCCTTAATCTTGTTCTTGTCTTGATGGCTAGTGCCAACATCCTGTAGTATTTGTATTTGTAATTTGGATAAGCCTTGTAATAGTATAGTGTTTACTTATGCTTTATCTCTGAAAATATTTTCATTATCTGCCTTAAAACATCTTATTTAAGCTCTTAGACTTAAAGAGTGTCTATTAGTTTAATCGTGTCCTCCTCTTTCATTTTCCTAACTGATTCTTCTTCAAGTCCCTATTGGGTTCTATTCATACCATGTTGGCTTGCTCTTCTTCTCATCCTTTCCTCTTTCCTTGTGGTACCTGGATACCTCTCAATCTGCCTTTACATACATACCAATGTTATCCATCAATAAGAAACATGCATTTGATATAGATTACTTCTTCTCGTTGGTCTACATTAATCTTTACCCATCACATATCAACCAACATGTAACCATGTTCAATCAATAACCATATAATCAATGCATTAAAATATTATGGAGTAATCATAAAAGAAAACTTAACAGATCATGAATATTATGGATATCAGTCAAACATTTTGCATGTGCAAGTGAGCCTTTTTAGGTATAGTGTCTACGCTTGTTTCTCTAATACCACTTTGTAGCACACCCCCTCCAAAATCCTACCAAATCACAGATTAGGAGGAGGTGGTTACTATGTTGACCCAAAATCCAAGATGTCGTTATGGACATGGGGTCTAAAATTTTTGATCTCATCAAATTACTTAAAACATAATTAGACATCACCACTGCGTTCATCTCGTCAAGACGATTTCGGTGATACAAAATTTTACTCTGATCCATCCCTTTGATCAAAAGTTATAGCTCTTTAAGGTTGGTCACTACCTTGTCATCCTTTTTCTATGTGCAAACCATGTGGCAATTTAGTCAACCTTTCACTACCACTTGGTGTGGTAATAATAGTTTCCAACCTATTCATGGTATGGGCCTCCACAATTCCCTTCCTATGCCTTCATATGAAATTATGTGTACATGTATGCATTTATTAATCCAAATCGACAAGCCATCAAATATCGTTAAACTCCCCATTATCCAGGTTCGTCTTCCTTGACCTAAATGCTTTATTCATCTTGAAATTTGCTTTGGTTAAGCTCTTCAAGGCTGACTAATTGTCAAAGGATCAACTAACATATCGCTTGTGGATGGAACTTTTCCATCTCCCAAGGTCTGTTACCTGGCCAAAAATCCTTGCATGCATTTATTTTCCTCCAGGGTGAACCCTTTGAGATCAAGCCTCTAGTGCACACCGCTTCATGCATCTAGGGAATCGCATCTGGGAAACTCCACTTCAAGCATCTAGGAAAGAGACATCCAGGTAACCGTTAAACATCAAAATGTTTATTGCTGGAAAATTTTCCATATCTCTACTGTAAAGCCTACCTAAAACTCTAGGCTCACTCCGCTTCATTCATCTGGGGAATACCCTCTACTGCACTCGATTCATTTATCCGGGGAATAACCTTTGGTGCACCTTGCTTTATTCATTCGGGGAATAACGTCCAATGCACCCACTTCATTTGTCTGGGAATGAGACCTCTGGTGAATAGCATCTGCCATTCTCCACATTGCAGTCTTGCCACGTCATCTCAGTACTTGTCAGTTTGGGTGTCTCCCTAGTGCAATATTTTGTAGGCTTCTAGGACTATAACCCTGATCTGGATTTTAATAGGAACGCAATAAAACACAGAGATAACCATATACATAAAGATGCAGCGAAAATAATGCTTCATTTCATTAATGGAAAATACTAAAATATTCTTACAACCAGAAATGGAAATAAACCAGCTAGGGCGATGGTAGCTTATCTCTGAGAAGCGATGTGGCGGCTACATGCCTCTGAACTGTTCCGAACTGTGTTACAATGAGGCTCGAAGGCCTATTTATTGTT